>JAMKCH010028582.1:0-16932 GCA_023653785.1 Ophioderma brevispina | reverse complement strand
CAAGTATCTTGGTGTTCACTCTACGCGATATGAAAGTGGAATAATTCTATTGATAATCGCCACCGCTAAGCTAATGGCATGTGCGGTTCATCCGCCGCAACATTAGCAACGCACCCGCACAAATTAAAACCAGGCCGACAAAGTCTGTTCGTCAGCACATTGCGTACTGCCGCTCTGTCTTTGATCCGCATACAAACCGTAACATCAAAAAAGTTGGAGCGTCCAACGACGAGCTGTACGTTTCTTCATGAATGATTATGAGGAAGGAAAAGCTCTGTGACTGCCATGTTAGATGAACTACAACTCCCATCTCTGCAGACAAGACGGCTAAATCAGAGATTTGTTACCTTGCACAAAATCATTCACACTAACATCAACCATTGCGCCTGGACGACCCGCTGGAATTCAATATTAGGAGCTCATAAACCATATCCACCAGGGAATCACAACTCTCTCTCACTTAATAAAATACAGCATCAAAGACCTACTGCACCAGAAGTCATTTTTTCCTAATACTGCCCGGACGGAACAAACTTTCCTCGCTACTACCAGGCATTAAATTCTTAAAATTCAAGAAGAAGGCTGAGTTTCTTGAATCGTACCAGGACTAAGTACCCGTCGCGTTCTCTAATCTCGCATTGAGTGATGTTTCAGTTGGAGCTGTGCAATAATCCATCAGATCAACTCATAATCCCTTTTTGCGCTATCTCTTAATATATAACGGTTGACCCCATTTTGGCTGGCTAAATAAAACTTAGTTGTGTTTGCATTATTTCGGTTCATTCTTCGTGTAAGACTACACGGAATTAGCCTAACATGAAATCTTTATAAGAGGATCAAAGGATTACATGGATTTGCAAGCTTTATTCCGTAAAAGAGTCTTTTAATCTAACCATGAATATCTTACACCAAGGACCAACACCATTATTTCTCCTATGTATGATAAGGAATATATTTTTGCAGTGTCAAAGGTGTAGTTATGTTCAATAACAACGTTTAATGAAATAATTGCTGATGTTTTCATCCTGCTCTAACATGTGGACAGACATCAATGCAAGAGTTCCATATGTACCCCTTCAAAGTTCTACATGTAACAAATTCTTCTTATTTTGGCCTTAGGGTTAGGGTATTTGTGTAGTGTAAGGCCATAAATGAAAATATTTGGTTTCCTATTAGATATAAAGGGGGTAGGTACATATGGAACTCTTCCAATCAAACTTTACACTTATACCATCAAATACATGGGTATCAAACATTTTTATTGGATTGGCAGTCTCATATTGAATTGGAAGCAAATAATCATTGAAATAACTTTATCAATAAAACTTTCTATTTTGCTATGTGAAGTCCATTTAATATTATTCGAATTGGTGAAATTATGTGTGTATGCGCATTGTAAATTTAATGTCGGCATATATTTTTTGTCTTTATTAAATTCTAGATTGTGTAAATTAAAACCACGAAGTTAAAGGAGTACTACGAAAATGGACAAGTAACGGCAGACCTTTTATTATACTCATTCATGTAATTTCAGCACGAAATAACAAACAGAAAGAACATATATATGCACCATGATTGAATGAATGAGGTATATAGATGCACCACTAATTCCCCTACACACAATAGTCTATAGAAAAACTGACAACTTTCGAGCACGCCTTCTTTTACAGTTAAAACTCTCACAGAGGACATACAACAATACCAAAGTACAGGCCTAAAATCACCAAAATGACCAAATTTTCAACATAATGGGAACCGATCTTTTTAGTAATGAATCACCAAACTCACAGATTATCTGAACGCCAAGACACGAGATTCTAAAGTCGGTACGCCTAATACTGGGCAAATCGATGTCCAATTGTTGAGCGCGGAGTAAATTGCTTCAATTTACTGTCAAACGTTTGTAGATTGGAGAAAGGTATGACATTTCACACTTTCATAATCATGTAATTAGTACAGGTGAGACTTTTAAAGCAGTTTTTCAGATGCATCCTAGAAAATGGTCCACCAAGATGTGTTTTATCCTTGCGGCAGCCAGGGTTAGGGGAGATAACCGATTCAGGCATGATTGAGTTGTGTGGCAAAGCAGTGGTCGGTGACTCTAATGAACGACACCCACCACGCAGCACAGAAGTTTGCGCTCGAATTGGTAAATATCTAAATTATTAACTTTTTACGTATTTTGAAAAGAGCATGAGGAGATTTCCAGAAAGAAGCGCCCCCAATTTTTTTAGAACCAGTTTCTTGCATATTTGGAATGCTTTCCAATGTATTAATCACACCTGAAGGAATAAGCCGAATACGCGTCTTTATGTAATAATATTGATGATTAGTACTTGTCGTGCACCCCGACAGAAAGTCAAAGCCCACCGGTGTTCTTGGGACAAGTACGATAGTCAGGCAAGTTCAAACATGCGTTTGCTGTTTTTTTTGACTGGTTTGTCCAAAAAAACCTTCGGAACGTTTGGAGGTGGTCTTCAATCAATCCTGATACAATTGAGAGAAATTCGTTTTATCCTAAAAAAAAATTATCCTCCTGTCACTTTAAAAACCAAAAAAGAAAAATTAAAAATTATAATTGAAAAAGAACGGAATCGCTAGTATAAAAGTCTTTAATTAGAACCTGCTGGGACACTTATCTGCCGAAAATTAACATTTTTACCAGGGACAGTGTTCCCTGAGCGACCCGTTTCTGAGAGGCGGGCCTGGCACGCGCCCTATGGAGCGACGTGAACCCATAATTCTGGTAAACATATTTTCTAATATGTGTCTAAACACAAATTGAAAACAGTCACAATCTCAGTTTGTACATAGCGTCTCAAGTTGTATCAAGCGTATATTAAAAGCTTAATGATGCTAAAATAGAAGTAATCACTTATATTTTTCTTTTTAGAAATACACTTGCATTGCCACCACACTTAGTCGTCCGGTTGCTACCATAAAACGCCGTCTTGTTGGTTTCCCGGTGTTGTTTAGAGGAAAATCGATAGTTTGATAACAGGATGAGCCGTAAACGTTATATTGCATTTATAAACTTTAATGTGACATATTTTGAGTATTTATTGTGGCTATTTCGTGGTAAAATCTACATCTGTTCCATTATTAAAAATGCTAAATTTCGCAACTTTGTTGAATATGAAAACACATCAAAATTGGTTAGAGAAAATACAAAATTATTGAATTGTCATGAAGTTGGCGATTTGCGGGGACCTTATCAAATCTTACAGTTTGAAATTACTCATGGAGGTAGTGATTTGAATGAAGTATAAAGGTATACAATGAGGGTATGAAGGTATTGCCATTGATTCCGTATTGGTACTGCACAAAATCATATTGTAGGTTATAAACGAGAAATCTATTCTAGAAGTTGGGGGAAGAGGAGAGGTTTTGAAGATGTTTTTCTATAGTTTGAGGGTGCTGCATCAGCATGTGGGGTCCAACTTTGGGGAAATGTGGGGAACTTTGTAAAATAAGGGTGTTTTTGTAAAAATTAGTAGAGGGGTGTTAGAGGGGTAATTTCGAAATCCAAGGTGAATGGTGTTTAAATGTACACCCTCTTGTTCTGATCCCACACAGGTTTCTCTCAACAGATACAGCACACCTTAGATGATATGCACACTCGTGGTCAACTTTCTGACAAAGCTCATCAATTTCTTTCTCCCACAGATTTGAAAGCCGCCAGGTTCTATACCCTCTCCCAAATTCACAGCCTGGGTAACCCTGGGTAGGGGACTATCATCTTGGAACGAGTCACCGACAGAAAACATCTCCATCTTTGTTGATTCATTTCCATAAACCTCTTGTTCCACGGCTCCTTCTACATTCATGACACACCTGAACTTTCACAGGAAAACTTGAAGCTGTCAAGGACACCAGGTTCCCAGCACCGCCATCATTGGGACATTTGATGTTGCCTCTCTCTACACCAATATTCCCCACGATGAAGGCCATCGCCGCCAGACTGTGCAAGTTTGAGTCAAAAGTGCTACACAGCCCGCAATTGATGATCTGGCCACTTTGCTGAAGCAGTTATAACCAAGAATAATTTTACCTTTTGAATGACAATTACTGCAGGTACATGGGACGGCGATGGGCACGCGGATGACACCCTCGCTGGCTTGCCTTTTCCTGTCCTTGCTGCAGCTACCTTGTCCGTGGGGCTTGGGTTGGTGGAGATTACACGATGATGTATTTTTCATATGGACACAGGGATGAGGAGAGCTCTCACATTTACTAACCCATCAATTCCTTCCACAGAAACATTAAATTCACTTCGAATCTTCTCACCAACGGGTACATTTCCTTGATGTTCACCATTAAGAAAGCAGAAGGCACCCTCTCCAAAGATCTAGTCCCAAAGCCTACAGACACTCATCAGAATCTCCATTCCTGTAGTGCCACCCTCGCCACGGTAATACTGGGCATTGCTTACAGCCAGGCTCTTCGCCTTCGGCGCATATGCGCATTAATGTTTCTAATGATTCTAGATTTATATACCCATTCCAGGAATCTGAATTAAAGAAACACCTAGTGGCCAGAGACACAGCTCCAGCAGAGTTCAAAAAGCCATCAAAAGAGCCTACTCATACCCAGGACTACAGCTCTTGCAGAGACACCCAGAAACCAGGATACTACACCAAAACTCCCCCTTGTGGTTACTTTTCATCCCAGTCTTCCTCCCCTGCGCCGTATTGCTAACATAACATCATATTCTTAGATGGCCTCGTCGTGCTTGCTGTTCTTGACACTCCCATCTTGACCTACGGACGTCCCCGCAATCTACGCGACATGATTGTGAGGGCTTCAGCCCCCCCCCCCCACTAACTGATACTCCTTCTCCCACAGCAAGGTTACTTCAAGTGCAACAGGTTCGAGATTTGCCATCGTTTCTGAGGACCATAGACTCACCATCCAAGCAACATGGTCTCAACATCCAGAGGAAACGACTGATTCTTATTTCACTAATAAGTACCTTAATTTTTCCTTTTTTCAATTTCTCTTTTTCAGGTATATCTGTACTTTTTAACCTTGCTTATCATTCATTATCATGTTTTTTTGTTTTACTAGGCTTGAATTTCGTGTTCACAACTATATTATAATTTTGATTATGATATTATGCTTGTTTTATGTTCTTGTTTCTAATTCCAAATACTTGAACCCCTCCGTTTTTCGCTTTCAGGTTTCTCATTTCCATGTCTTCTTTGCCACATCCTGTGATAATTATGTCTTCCCTCCTTAGCTTCTCATCATCCCATTGTTTCTATTTCAGCGTTACCCCTGTGCCACAATGATTTCTTGCGTCATTAAACCCATCCCCTTGTAATTACCTCTTATTGTTCTATTTAAGAAGACTCTCCTAGTCCTTGCCCATCACTATCCGTCCTCCCTATCCATGCCCCAATGGTTTCGGTTATCATCGCATATCTTTAATCATAACTCCGTTGTTCTCTTGTTCCGTTAACAGCACCCATCCCTTCCATTTCCCCCTTGTTTTCTTTTGCTAGGTTCCGGTCTTTTGTTCATTGTTGTATATATGTTTGTCGTATTGTTGGTTTGTCAGTTTACACTTTGATGACGATCCTGCTAGGATCGAAAAGTCAGGCCCACAAACGCTAGTCTACAGTTTACCTATCCAGGCTATTTTTGTGGAGAAGCAGTTGGTAAACAGGCATTTACTTATTCCAAATATTTGTCTCAGATAAGGATTTAAAAAAGGTATAGATTACAAGGACTTTGGTTATTTAGGTTCAGCCCGATAAGGTTCAATTCCAAGGATCATTTGGGGCAAAAAAACCAGTGCTCAGATTTTTTGAAACCGGTGTCAAATTTTTGGCCTATTGTCATACTGAAGCAAAATTAATTTTTTGTTTGGGGTTTTGTATTTTTGTTATTTTGTGGTTACATTTTTGAGGTCAAGTTTTGTGACCTCTATAGACCATGTAAACCCCTGTTACATTTTGCCCCCCCTAGTATAATTACGAAAATGACTACAACGGGATGTCTTTACAGGATTTCTCTGGCTTATTTGACTCTAATCTTAAACAACCACTCTTTTGTCGTTATAGTTGGGGAGCAAGCTGAAGTTCCGTGTGCATTTTGTGGTGAAAGCAAAACGACCTGTGGGATATCTTTCCGGGGATCTAAAAGAACTTGAAAAACCATGTTGCCAAAACTGTAGTCATGTAGGAGGTGGTTTATGCCATTTTTTCAAAATGGCGCCAAAGCATGAAATATGACCTAAAATGTGTGGAATAAATAAAGGCGAATCATTTTGATTTTGTGTTGTGAAAAACCAGCAACTGTCTAGATATCTTCAGGAGGGTCCAAAGAACATTGAAAAATATGTTTTGCCAAAAATGTAGTCATTGTAGGAGGGTGTGATAATGGCCCTTTTTCAAAATGGACCCCAAAAGCATGAAATATGTCTCTATAAATTGAAAATAAGTGTTCATTTTTATTTAGAGTAGCGAAGCAACAACTGTCTATCTTCTTCAGGGGGTCTAAAGAATATGAAAGAAACATGTTTGCCAAAACTGTAATCATGCAGGGGAAGTTTATACGCTTTTTTTTTCAAAATGGCCGCCAAAAGTATGAATTTGACCTACAATAACGGCAAAAATAAGACGTTCATTAATGTAGATATTTTGATAAAAGCAAACCACCTGATCGTCTCTTCATGGGGTACTAACTAAAAAGAAAAACATTTGCCGTAGATCTAGTCATGTAGGAGGGTTGGCCTATGGCCCTTTTGTAATAATGCTGCTTTAAAAGTATGGAAAATATGACAAAAATATAAAATAAAAGGGTTGTCCATCATGTTGGATTCCGTGGTTTAAAAGTAAACCACCTAATAGATATCTTCAGGGGGTATCGAAGAATAGGAAAAAAAAAACTTGCCAAAACTACTCATGTAGCAGGGTGGTTTATTGTCTTTTATTTCAAAATGACGGCCAAAAGTATGAACTATGATTCTAAAATATGGTAAAAGTAAACGGGCATTCATGTAGATTTTTGTGGTTAAAGCAAACTACCTGAATAGATATTTCAGGGGTCTCAATATAACAAAAAAACATACAGCCAAACATGTATCTGTATGGAGGGTGGTATTTGAGGGCCATTTTTCCAATGCCCGATCCAAAATATCAACTAGGACTTAAAGATTAAAAAATAAGTTTGTGAATTAATTGTGATGATGACATACGAATACATAGATATCCTCGGGGATCTCAAGAACATGGAAAACATCTCAAAATTTTGGGATGTAGCAGGACAGTTTGGGCGTAACCTATTTTAAAATGGTCTCTAAAATCTGACTTAAATATAGTAGGCTAATATAGACCTTTCCTTGATGTTGATTTAGTGGTGAAAGTAAATCCATTATGATAAACCATTAGCGCTGTTGGATCTGTCCTCCTCTTGCGAGTCTATATTTCTATGTGTCCAAGGTGGACACACCTTTCCTCTAGACATCGTATTAATTACCACCAAACATATGGCAGAGTAGAACTATCCATAATTGGCCCCAATTCTGAAATAAAACCATCCAAAATACATTTTGTATACTTTTACCATTTTCAAAATGAATTTTAAATTATTTAAAACAAATCCAAAAAGTTCAATTCTTGATACGGTTTACAATTGCCCCTTGTCTCTACGACCTTCTAGTACTTTTTTGCAAAAAGGCAGGAAAATAGTGACTCAGCTGGTAAGGTATGGTAAGGTATGGGTCACTCCCTTTCCCAATCACGGTCGAACATTCCATGGAGCACACCATGAGACCAAGGACAAGTCGATGATGAATTTTTGTGGCTTGTCGATTGTGTCACGATGGTTTTATCCTTCTGGATATAAAGAGTTGAGTATTGGTGACCTTTTTGGATATAAAGATAACCAATTCCACACCGACAAGTTACATTTATCTCATGGTCATCACATGATGATCGAAACCAGTAGGTTTTTGATACCAGTGTGTATCAAAATTGCGTGCTTTATTCGTGGACACGGTTGATTATTTTGCGAATATGGTACATATTAAATGCTGTTAGTTAGCCATTTCTAATATGACACCAGTAACTCCCTAAGCTGCCTTGGGTTGACTGACCACAGGTGATTCATAAAAAATGCCAGAAATGGTGACACCAGATTCTCGTTGGATAGGTTTCCGACGGAATAGCAGCGCCCTTCTGACCCTTTTTTAAATGGAAATCGTATGGTGCACAATATCGCCAACAATTAAAAAAACACTTCAAAATACAACATTGAGCATTCAGACCAGGAATGATAGGTTATGGAGGTCACAATGGAGCACCCAGCTCATTGGCGAAATAATTCAGTAAGGCAACTATCTACATAGGAGAAATGCTCTGACGAATGAACGTGGCCACTACAATGTAAGAGGACATCACATTTGTGATATTTTCATAGAGTTAGCGTCAAAGCATGTGTACAGAACACCGGTAGAGGCATCAAGAATGTTGGAATTGCGTTGGGGCATTAAGGGGACAGAGAAACGTGATTCGGGATGTTTTGGAGCATGATGACCAGGGCAAATTCTTGTGTTTAAAGAAATGGCTTTAATGTTGAAGGATGACGGCTTTACCTGGTATCCTATAAGACATAAAGGGGCAACGAGAGATTTGAGGCACCCAAATATAATGTCATAATAGTAAATTTCATATAGATAAGACATCAATAATTTCAGACCTTGTATTTGGCTACAGAATGTCCTAAAAAGAAGGGAAGGTTGATTGATTGGCCTATATTTCAATATAAAACAAAGGCTGATTTCGTATTTGCTCCTATACAAATTCAAAATATCACAATGTTTGTACAAAGAAATATTTCCAGCTTATCCTTTCATGGGGATATTTTGATGGACAGCTGTACATTAGCGAAACATTTTCGTACTTTTGTTTTTTTTAGGGACACCTTAGATGTGAACTTCTATCTCCGTTGCACCTTTAAAGAAATAGCTAGACCGATACGCTGTCATTCTGGATTCCTGGTGCAAAAGTAGTAGCTCACAGGCTCTTAAACGATCATACTCTGATGGCGCATGTATTGCCTGGTATTGCATTAAATAGAGAACAGACTTATAGTAATAATAGTTGTATTAGTTATTAAAATACCTTGCCAGTGTTTGAGAAATAAACAGGTCTCCTTTGTTTCTCGTTTTTAAGGACAACCTGACTGTCGTCCATCGAAACAGTTCACCGATGTGATAAAGTGCCAACCAACAGGGAAATCAAGCACATCGAAGTGTGTTGTTCAAAATGGCTACACTAGGAAAGTAGTACAAACCTCGGGAAATAGTAGAAAGGTTAACACATTCATGCTGTATGCATGTGAAAGATGCGCCGAGAAGATTTGCAGCATCCACATTCTTTCCAGATTTTTTTAAATACCAGTTTCGGTCATGTAATTTGAGAGATATTTTCGGCCATCCCAAAGATCCCTTGCCAAAAGATCATTTCCCTGATACTTATCACTGCAAGGTAGTGGGTTCAGCAACAGCTGAACATGCATCCAAGAAGGAGACACACACCTCTTAGGAATGAATCGAAGAGATTGGTCCAGGACCATCAACAAGGTGTGAGACCTATCGGAGATTCTATTGAATCAAGGTAATAAGGCTTCACATTTGTGACTTGTGAATGCACAGAACCATTATACGTAATACTAACGGTCCACCCATAGTGTACTCTTGATTTGTAACATCCGCATTAAGTGATTATCAATCCATGATCTGTTACACCTATCATCTGCTCATATCGTTCTTTGACTCGTTGCAGTATCCCGTGTGCACCCTATCTTGGCAGTAATATTCTATATTATCTAAAACATAAAAATATTTTTTTTAATTGCAAACATTTACATGATTCTATATCACGTGACATAAAATATTGAGACTATTCCCCAACATATCACAGGAGGGAAAAGTGCCCATAAAAAGCTAATATTCCTTTTGCCCATCAACGGGGATAGTTCATTTTTCTGGGAACTTTTCCCTGCTGTATCTTGACTAGACTTGAGTTGCGGTGAGCTGCATCTCGACGAGACTTGGCAAGTTTTTTTCAAAAATGACAAAATATTTTATATGTTTCTATAAAACAAATATTGACTGCCTCTATTTCGTCAAATGGTGCAAAGACCTTCCCTCGTGACTGGAGACTGTGGCCTCTAGTTTCCCTCCGACCTCGTCTTGGGAAAATAGTAGGCCCACGGTCTCCCGTCACCTCGGGTAGTTTATTTTGCACTCAGTTCCCCCATGGCAGTCATTTTGTAGACTTGTAGCAGATTTGAATTGAAATATCACATTTTAACATCTGATATATGTTTTTTTTTGAATTTTATTTCAATATGTGGGCCTAAGAGATTTTCAGGGGGCATTGGGATTTTGATTTGTCTACAGGTAATTTTTTTTCCATTATATTACTTTATCAGTTGACACCCTCTATCAATATTAATATTTTGAAATAAATAATGAATCTTAAAAATTGAATTATGGAACCTGAGAGTTTTGATCAGATAAGGGTTATTTAGGTATCTATCATTCCACATGTGCTCATTACTGTCT
Source organism: Ophioderma brevispina (assembly GCA_023653785.1). Taxonomy (NCBI): domain Eukaryota; kingdom Metazoa; phylum Echinodermata; class Ophiuroidea; order Amphilepidida; family Ophiodermatidae; genus Ophioderma; species Ophioderma brevispina. The sequence goes on along the minus strand of JAMKCH010028582.1, from coordinate 6,356 downwards.
TCAAATGAGGTCAGTTTTGTCATTATAAAAATTATATCGCACTGAAACAGCATGATGGATTTTTGGTCGGGTTTTAGCCTCTATTGGTTAGTGTGAATATAAACATGATCGCATCAAAGACATGCGACCATTTCACCAGATCCAACTCATCTCTGTAATCCAAATAAAGAAAATATAACAATTTATTAGGACTTGATATGCATTAATGGCAGTAAGGGTTTGCATTTTGTTTTGCCCCCCCCCCCCCCCATAAAATTTGTCATGCAAAGTTGCCTGATCAACAACATAATAAGAAAACATACGCGTTTGATTAATTACCATTAGTTTAGGCAGCTAGAATACCTCAGAGACAAACAGTATGCCCGTAATAGTGTGGGGCTTAGGGGGCCCAAAATGTCTTCCCAAATGTTTGACGACAGGTTCCCAGTGTAACAAAAACAACTTATTTTGCCTGCTTTGATGGGACTCTGTTTGTATTTATATAGAATGCTTGCGTTCCTCACAAAAAATGTTCATTCTAGCCTATTTTTGTTTTTTTGTAACATTTTTCGGCGGGCCCATTTGAAAATAGCCTATTTAAAGTCCCCCTACAGGCTGATTTGGCAACATTTTTATCTTGTTCTTTTGACCTCCTGAAGCTATCTGAATGTGGCTTACTTTACAACAAAATGCACAACGGGACTTTATTTCAATTGAACATGTGCTCCTCTTATACCTTAGTTGTGACCCATATTGCATTACAAATATCAGCAGACGTCTACCGTGGCCACTGGCGTACCCCGGGGGGGGGAAATTATCAAGAAGAAAGAAGAAAGAAGGAAGAAAGAGGAAGGGAGGAAAGAAAAATGAGGAAAAGAGAGGAGGGAAAAAGAAAAGAAGAAGAAAAAGAAGATGATGTTATCATTGGTACATTTATTGATTTTCTTTCATGGCAAAATGCGGAGTCAAAAAGTGTCGGAAGAAGTACGCAAGGACAGGCGTTTTCAGGTCTTGCAACCCATAAAACCTTAAGGAGCTTATTTTTGTAAGGAAGATGTGGATGGAGTGACCATAAATTCAGTTTGTCGTTTAATTTCAAGAAATTGATGTAGTGTGTAGGTGATCGTCTCTGAAGATTGTTGGCCAAATGTATGTTTTGAAAAATACAGTTTTACATGTTTAGAATGCGGGAACAAGCATTATGTAATGCACAAACACGATGTAGAAATCGAGGAAAGCATTTTCGGGAAAATATCTGATCGGTCCATTAACTATTAAGTTCTGCTGTACTGTTACCAGATGAAGCAAGGAATGATGCCCAAACGTTGCCCTTCGAAGCACCGCAATGATGTGGCAAGTTGCCATTTTTGACTGCAAAAGCCTTTGATAAAATTCCCCAAGGCTTCTTTCTTCAAAAACCTTTTGATGTTGCATTTATGGTTCCATTTGTCTGGTTTTGCTCGTATCTTACTAACAGGTTGCAGTGCGTGGCCGTCCTTGGCTGTACTTCTCCCCTTTTTTCCCCTGGTCCCCTCCTCCGGGTCTCCCGGTTCTGTCCTGGGGCCCCTCCTTTTCTTGATCTATAAACTACCTTTGTCATATCCCTTTTTCCTTAGGTTGCAATTAATGTTATTAACCAGATGACAACCACTTTGTACAAACCAATTACCAACAGCCCAAGATATTGTCAATTTCAAGATGACATTAAACAGTCTTATGGTTTTCATCCAACTCATTCAAAGCCAATTCTAAGAAAACCACAGCCATGGTCATATCAACTAGGCAAAATCCTACCCAAACCTACAATTTTATCTCAACACCAGCCCATTGACAAATTTTAGTAACATCACCTTCCTTGGATTCACATTACCACAAACTTACCTGGAAAGTACCATAGATTAGCTCTGCAATACGATGGGAAATCATTGGGCCATATTCCTAGAAATTTTCCACTTGCTCCTAAATATCTTTCGTCGTAACCCTGTAATTTCCTTGGTTCGGTCCCATATTAGAATACAGCACAGCCTGGCACCCCCTTAAACAAGACCCTAACCAAATCGTTTGGAATCTGTTTAGAGATTTGCATGTCGGACCATTTTTCTGTCTTGGAATCTTGATCATGACGACCTCCTTTTCCCACCTCCCTGCCGTCTCTTGGGGCTCGGCGTGACTTCTTTGCCGTCTGTCTGTCTTCAAATTCTTGCGGGTCTTTCCTGTGGGGGGGGGGGGGGGGGGGGGGGGGGGCGTCCCAATATTTTTAATCCCACTCTCGTACCAACCTCCAGATGTAATCATTCGCGTGCCCTGTTCCACCATTCAGTCGCCTCACTCTTTGTCAAAAGTTTCTTTCTTCCACTATAGGGCCGCCAGTTGTGGAATGACTGCTGAACATGCTTACTTTTCTTCTTTCCTGCTTTCCAAGCAGCTGTCAATGGTACTCCATGTTTAAGCTTGTTTTATCATCCTCGTTTGTTTTGATCTGTTTACATATTTTTTCTTCATTTTAGTTACCCTTTTTTTAGTTAAGTGTTAGGAAAAGGCTTCCTTTATTTAGTGCTGTATCCGCACTATTGGTCTCTTGCCTGTGCTTTTTCAGATGCTTTAAATAAAAAAGACATATTTGGTGTAACACACTAAATGTGAGGTCGCGAATGACGGCATTTTAGATTTGAAATTGGCCAATATGCTTCTACTGCTTAAGTTTCTATTGGCCCAAACCAAAGCAGATTAAGCTGAGTGTTAAATGTAGGCGAGACCAAAATACAATTATCCTGCCCATCACCACCGATCGGGAGGCACTGACCAGGGTCAACACCTCGTTCAATCCCACTGGCAGAAAAGGTTTTAAACCTTGTCAGTTGGTACTCTCAAATTATGTTAGCACTTTTTTTCAATAGGTGCCTAGGGCTTACATAGGTGGCCAATAGGGCTTACAGTAGGGGGCCAAAATTTTAAAATGATCCAAACAATGTTGAAAATAAAGTATGGCCCTTAATGGGTAAATACATTAATCCCCCACAGTTTGTAAACGATGGAAGGACCCCTTTAATTGGAATTAATGAATGGAATGACTAATCGGTAAAGATGAATGTCCCTTTAAAAGGTGTAATGAAGGAATGGCCCTTTTAATTGTGTAAATGAAGGGAACTAGTCTTAATTTGATAGAATGGCCCTTCAAATGTAAAGGGGATGGAAAAACCCTTTGGTAGAATTGAAGGAATTGTCCTTTAAAGGTAAATGAGGGAATAGCCCCTGATTGCACAGCTGTTTGAATTTGAAAGTTCATTATTATGACAAACGAGAGCATAAAACAAAAAAATTATGAACGGCGAACACTTTGACGTCTAAGTTGGAGTATTTATGCCACTACACTACTCCTGTGTAACTTTGGTGAATTTCATGCGGCAAAATATGATTTTTCATCAAAATCTAGTTCTACACGTTTTTCTATGGAAAATAAGCAATAGAGGGCGTTATAACATACAAATTCACGACCTTTGTAGGCCTTTATGGCAAGATACCCACAATGGATGTTCTGATTTTTCGGAGGTTTTGCTCTTGCATTGTCCCTACATTAAATAAAGAGGACCATTTGCTAGGGTCAAACAGCTGTGATTGATAAATTAATGGATACCCTTTTAATTGTTATGATGGAATAGCCCGTTACTTGGTAAATAAATGAATTGGTAAAATGATAGAACCACCCTTTGAGTTAAATGAAAGATTGGCCCCACCCTATCGACCCACGGATGACCTAGGAGGAATGTATTACATTGGTAATACTGGCTTCTACCGAATAGGCTTTCCTCCTTACAATTATACCTAAGTTTGGCTATTCAAGCGCATCTAGAAAAAAAAAAATATGGCCAAAGTTGACCTTTTTGTGCGATGTTGCCCAATTTTGTATGTTCCCCGGGATCTGTCAGACCCAGAGGAGGACCCAGGGACTGAATTACGTGGTTACTAGGGGATTGTTGACTTGCTACAATATACCTAGCTCATCTAGAAAAAAAACGATATGGCCAATGTTGACTTTGTGCATGTTCACCCTATATTACATTTTCACCTACTGTCAGACCCAGGGGATGACCCCGGGGAGTGAATTATATGGTTCAAATTAGGGGCTTGTGCTTCATTACAATAGGCATTACGTTTGGCTACACTAGTTCATCTAGAAAACAAAGATGTTGCCGCCAATTGGACTTTTTTGTGAAATGTTGGAGCTTGGCCCCTCCATACAACACACCCAAGCTACTCAGATCATCTAGAAAAAATATAGCTAACGGTTGACCTTTTGTACAGTATGGGACACGCAGTCATCCTTTCCATTACTTCCAGACAGACATTGCAATTCGTAAGCCGGATTTTACTGCGCAATCCATCCAAAATCATAAGCCGGATTTTTGCCGCGCAATGTCCAAACATCAGAAATTTTGTCAAGATTCGCTTTTACGTGTTAAACAAATTACAAAGTCTAAATTGGATTTCTTGACCGCTAAACATCTGAGCCCATAGATGATTTTAATAGCGACACCAGGAGATACCGATGTTCTAGGCGTGTTTCATAAGATATGCTTTCAGTCATTATATGCTCTTTATCAAAAAATGAGTAACACTGAATTCTTATTAATAATTATATGAAATTACCGATGATTATTGGTAATAGATCGAAAGTATTGCCACAAATAATGTATCTGAAAACATAAAATAATTATTTTATAATACTAATTCTTGTGCAGTTTTGGAAAATTGCATGTCCAGGACACGAAGTAGTATCTATTTAGCTCGCGGTTCTGCCGCGTGCAACGTGGCGTCCCAGAAGGGGGGATAGCTGCCCCCTGTGGGGAATATCTTCCCCCTTTGCCCCCTCCCCCTGAAAAATGAGGATTTTCTGGCCACACGTGCACCAAATTACCGCGAAAACAACATAGGCCTATACTATACTAACAAATTTAATTATGCTCAGGGCCGGATTTAGCACGAGCGCATGTAGAGTATAAGAATTGCCTTTTTGGCACGGGTGCCATCTGTTAGAAGCTAAAAATGCGCTAAGCCGGGCGACGGAACGCCTTCCGAACCTACGACGCTTATAGTAAGTTGTACAAAAAACTTGGAAAAAATTTGGGTCTAACCGGCGAGGCGTAGCGAACCGTAAAATTTTTCTCTATTGAGAAACAGGATCGACCCTGATTGCTCCCCTAATAATATGTGTGCCCCCCCCCCTGCCCCCCTGAAAAAAAAAAAGCTGGTTCCGCCACTGGCGAGCAATTAGCAAATAAATATGCACAGCATATTGTAACACCACAACCAGCAATTTTGTGTAATTATTCGTCGACAGCCGACGAAGCGCAGCAAAGAAGGACAAACAACGAAACCAGTGTTATATGAAAGTGTGACTGTGTTGATCATTTTATTATAGTGTATCCTTCTGTCCTATGACATGACCAAAGGAGAAATGATGAAGGTTTTAGTTATCCATTGTATTTTGCGTTAACAAAACCTAAAGAACGACTGTTTCAGGAAGGTATTTGAGGCCACTTTGTGTCTATATAATTATTAATCGGAGTGTTTTCTACCAAATATTCTGTTTACTACTAATCTCGCGATTTAGTGGTATGAATTTTTTTTGTTATATTACAAAAAAAATAAAAAAATTCTAAAAAAATGAAATAGATTAAAAATAAATTCCGTTCAGATGAGGATATGTTGAAGATAAAATTACATCAGTGTAATGTAAAAATTATGGTTTCCAATATTAAGGTTACGTATGGGAATCTCCTCGGTCCCCTAATATTTTTTTAGTTTAGGTCACTTCAATCGTATGAAAAATTAGTGCTGCAGCACCAACCAGTTTAGGAGACTGGTACAGGGGCCGGAATAATAACATTGTCATCATAGCTCTAAAATTGACCGTAGGGTGTGGAGTTCATGAAAACGGGTGATGGCAAAATTAAAAAGTGGTGCCAATTTGCATACGACGCCCATTTTTCAAAATGGAGTCATCTTAAAGCCAAAAATTACTAAGAAGACAGTTTTGGTTGTAAAAAAAAAAAATGTTTTTTTTTCGTGTCAAAGGAGCTCAAAACAATTATTCCCAAACTATAAAATGGAGGACAAGAACACCGTGGAGAGAAGACGATACGAGAACATGCTCTCTCCAAAAATGCAATAAATACGCCTTTTCAGACCATGCTAGAGATTAAATGCCACCAAAATGAGGAATTTACTGCTCTACTTCCAGATCTGAATGAGTTAGTAGCAATTATAGGTTTCCAGCGACTGATATTCTATGACAATAAATCGCCATCATGGCAGCAGACATAGTACAGGTTAGTTTACCACTCACATAATACCATGGCCACGGAACTCGATTACAT
>JAMKCH010028581.1:0-36528 GCA_023653785.1 Ophioderma brevispina | reverse complement strand
AAGGTCTGGGCAATCAAATAGTAAGCCAGTATATGGGTTAAAAGTGTTCTAGTTTGGTAGTGAGTGTGCACATATTGTTGAAGAAAGATAAACAGTATCCCTGATAGAGGGTGCTTTTCCAGATGACCAATAAATTAACAGATTTTTTTTTTAATCTGACTAGACTTAATTAAAAATAATGTTCAAAATTATCTGCCGTAGCAAGGTCCTAGGTAGCAACAACTTCTTTAGGCCGTTTTGTGTTATGGTTATAATCAGAAAGGAGGAACGTAACCAATAAGGGTTTACCATAATGAGCCTTACATTATTTGTATCAAATGATCAAAAATTTTGTCAACTGTAGGCATTGATTGATTTGTTTAATAACACACCCTACAGAAAGGACACAGGAACACGGCGTTTGGTATTCTAATGAGTTTAATATCAAACGTGGATCAAAGTTGAAATCGCAAATTTGATACAAACTCGCCTACTCACACACTAACTACACAACAACAAACACAACCACCCCAAACAATAAACCAACCCGAACACACCGACACGGACAGCCCACACACCCAGGGAGGGAGGAGGTAAACACGGAGCTCGGAGAACGGAGACAGCGACCTGCCTCGCAGACGACGGGATAACGGATGACGGTTTCATCATACAAACACGGATGAACAAAAAGGAGAACCGCACAAGCCAATTACCCCACCCCCTAGTAAACACGGCCACCCTCGAACAAACATGAAACCACAAAGGGAAGAGACAGAAGGGCACGTTAATCAAAAACCTCATCACCAAACAGCTGATGAGAGTAATTTATTCAGACATGTCATGGATAGCCCAGAAAGCCTCGAACTGGACGCTTATTCCATTGGGGTCATTTTACTGGGATGGAAATTGGGACAGCCAGGGGATAATCACCCTACTCTTGTTCGACACTGGACCGTGATGTGCATGCCACAGGTATGTCTCTCTGTACATGGGACTGATGGCTTAACGGTCCCTCCGAAGGACTGGCATTATCATTGTTCATTTGCCCAAGTCCAACTGAACCATGGGGTGAGCGAATTTCTAATATCAATCAACAGCTCTATGTACAGATTAATCCAGAATTTAATACCCGATCAAATCCCTGCCAGTTGGTGCCAGGAGTTCAACCCAGGGACCTTTTAGGCACCAAAGCTAATTACCCTAACCAGTGGGCCATGCCACTTCTCTCCATTTATCATTACCCCCCTATCTGACTACAATGTGGTCATTCAATGTAATCTGAGGGAATGAAAATCATCCTTAGTAGAGTAATAGCAAAAATACATAATGTAACAAAAAAAAGGACTATGATCAGTGTGATATTTGTATTGACTGCATGCATGTATGATGAGGATAATAAAACATCAGCCTCTTCTATCTCTAAGTTAAGCTTGGGAACCTCGTTACTGGACACAAAGGAAGATGAGCAAGGTATCATCTGCTCTCCTGAAATGAAACTTGGAGTATATTTACTTATTGTAGGTGAAGTTTGCGCTGCTTTTTTTGATACCACAATTTAGGCCAAAAGTGTTGGACCCTTTTATTGGCCTATTCACAAATGGCCCCCCCCCCCCTGGATCATGTGACCTAAATTTTTGTTCTAGCCACGCCTACAAGAACCCAATTCATTCATTGGTGGGATTAGGTGAGGGGTGCATGGATAGAGCATGCTCCAAGCCTTCCAACCCAAGTGACATGATTTCCTATATATTCTCTTTAAGAAATACGGTAAATAATCGGGGCAAAAGCCGAGAGCATCATGTTCCAACACTTTCGACCGAGATTGCAGGACCTATATAAATCAATTTTAAATTGTGCATACATACTTGATGTATGTTTTTCGTTCAGAGTCCTTCATAGATTTGTCATTGTAGAATCAAAGAAATTATACAGCCTATTTGCAGCTGATGCACACTTCCCCAACCTATCCAAGACTGTGTCTGAGAATCACCCAAATGGTTGCTGCTGAATTTGTCCTTTCAGCTTTTAGACTTGGACCATTATATCCCGATTTAGTTCGGGTGGAAATCTTCCTCCTCCTATGAACACACTCACATTGCGATTTGCCAATTATTGTTATGCTGCTACAGGAAATCGTCCAACATTCGCTTCTTTGAGGTGGCAGCTGGCTAAGCACACAACCCTATATCAGCACTTCGATTGTAATATCACCAATACCAGCATTAATAAATCAATCATAAAATCTATATAAACTGAAACAAATAACTAGGACTAATTAATATCAATAAAAATACCTGCAAGAAAAAAAGAAAATGATTAAAAAAAACATGCGTTTTTCATTTTGAAATTAAATTACCTCAACAAATAATGGAGAAAAAATCAACAATAGGGAAATACCAAAACTGGGCCATTTAACCCCCTTTGGCTTTAACCAGCATTATTAAAGGTGTTATATCGCATTTTGGCGCCATTTTGAAAAGCACCTCAAAGAGGAATACATTTGAGTGGTGAATGTATTCGCTCATATCACATTTGACATCAAACAAAATTAGAATTAGCAAATACTGAAAAACTGGCCCATTTCACACCGTTCGTTCGTGCGTGCAAGTCCAAAAAAAAAAAAAAAAAATCACAGTGGAAGATCCGTCTTTATACCAGCTGATAGTTTTTTTCATCATCCAGTTTGATCAGGCTGAATTCCTCTTGAGACTTGTAGACCTCACAATCATGCTATGAGTGGCTACTGTTTTGTGGCTCTCCACAATCTGATTTGGTGAAAGTTTACTGACTCGATCTGTGACGTAAAGTTCTTTGTAGCGACCAACGTCCAGCTCTGAGTCGGTTGGGTTGACCCATGTTTCCTATCAAGGCCAGCCTTTGATCTTGGCTAGAGATTGGCTGTCCCAAACTTCTTTAGGTAAAGTAGAGTAGACCATTTTGCTCTACCATCTGTCATTGATCCAGGATGATCATTAGGGATACTGTGACTGCCGTGTCATGGATTGGTAGCAAAAGTGATTCCGTGGAATTCTCTGATCCTCAAAAGGTGTTGGTGGAGGGATTAGGCTAACAGGTTCATCACATTTATTGGCGACTTGATCGTCTGAAGGTTCCTCCTAGGTTGCAGAAGCTATGCCAGACGGATTGGAATATATTCTAAACAGCTGCGCCAAAGGCAAAACCACTAACAAGTCTGATTGCATCATTCATAACGACATCATCTGTGTGAATGTAACACCTGTGACTCCTATACTGGTGGCATCGTATTCAGCAGTGGATATGCCAAGGCAACAGTTGCTGTTGGCTATTAAAAACCTTGAGTTGCTATTCTGTATAATTTATGTGGTGAATGTGACCGCACTAATTCATTTTACATTACAAATATAGAAAAAAACCACTACAAAACTGGACTTTCAACCCATAGAGTGGGTGGCTTCTGAAATGGGAAGTATATGTGTTTAATGTTAGTTTGGGGTGGCGGCCTTATGAAATTGCCCTCTAGCGACCCCAAAGTGCCGGGGTAGCAAAGTCTACCTCACTTTTTTTGTTATGTCTGGAAATGGTCTAGTCCGATGGCTGGTGAAGAGTAACTTAGGGTACATCTCATGCACCTTTGCATACGGGGACCCACCCAGCCAACTAACTATTTCCCAGTCCATAAATTGGTCAAACTAGTTCTGAAGGACTCCTACTTCAAGCCAAAAATTCTGTTCCAATCCCCCAAACCAAAGTTGAGTGTCCCGTCCTCTCCCCATCACCCCCCGACAGGCCTCCTTACAGCTATTCTGACAATTTCAACTGCATATTGCATTTGGAAATGTTCTTGTGGGTACGGGATGTGCAGTAGGTGTTTTGGTAGACCACTATGTGCTGCTGTACCAGCAACTAGTAATTGGCCATGTAGGTTAAAATGTGATGCTTTAAATATTCACACAAAACCATTATTTTGCAGTTCTTACTGTGAAGGATCGTGATAGATGTTCGTGTACTGCTAATTGGTTCTTCTGGAGTGGGGAAAAGTTTCGACAGGAAACAGCATTCGTTGTGATGGAATTTGAAGCCTGCATTAGTGTGGCAGCCAGTTTCTCTTCATACCTGAAACAAAAACGGACAGACAGACCCGTTGGAAACAGGTGTGCACTTTTCTGTGGACAGATACCACCGGGAACAGGAAAGCATTTAATCGGAACCAAGGTAAAAAAAATTACACTGCTGTGCCACCTTGCCACCAGGTCTCATGCAGATTGTGTGTGGTGAGGTAGAAGAATAAGAATAAGGAACGAATGTATCGAGACATTTGAGACCTACAAAAAGCTTTTGGGTGATGGCATTGTAAATACCAATAGTAGTGTTTACACATGTTGACAACACTTGAAAGTCAGGTAAGCCATATTTAAAAGCAAACACTTGAGGATATATGTAGATGTAAAATCCGGAGAGATAAGAAAATGAAAGATTGTACACATGATCCTTAAGAATTGTGTAACCGCTATGAGGATTAACAAATACTACCCATACGAACTTGATTCTGAAGAGAAACCAAGGCTTCAAGTACAATGCTGACCAGTAAAATTATGGAAATGGCAAATGAAAATGATCAAAGTTCTACACGTCAAATATATTAGCCCAACCATAGTGAATTTAAGCAGTCTTGGATTGGAAAGACAGGTGACTGACAGAGTTAGGTCTCAGCCCAAAACAGATTTGTGTACTGGGATTGAATCGTTACATTTTTCTTGAGCCATGTAGTCCCTGTAGTCCTGTAGAGAAGCTAGGGTACAAATTCCATATACGGCTGGCCTGATGTTATCAAAGCGTTTGATAATGATTTAAAAAAAGAAGACTCTCAGAACAAGTAGACAAAACACATTTTAAATGTGTATTTTGTAAATGAGATAGGATAAATAGACTTGAATACATAATTAATCGGATTGGGAAAAGATGACCCCACAATTTAATCTGTAGCAGCAATCCTGTCAAGGATGGCAAAGCTGAAATTTCGCCATGATGGCAAACTTTAGCATAGATAATAAAGGAAGATTCTGAACACTATTATATCAGGTTTGTCTATACCTAGATAGATGCTGGTTCCCATGAGCTTAATAATTGGGTTGTTGTAACAAGAAAGGTTGGGCACATGAAAATTGCTTTTTGCTTGAAGACTGCCTAAACTCAGTGACTTAATTTGATATTTCGTCTTTAGAGACTCATCTGAACAAAGGTATGAGTTTATGTTTAGTAATTACTTATTGTTTGGGCCCAGCAGCGCGACGCATCCTTTGCGCGGGAACCATATTATCGACTGGTAATGGTGTGTTGACTCCATTTTCTCTTGTTCTTCGCAGGGAAGTAACGTTCGGTCAAGTGTCCACCAACCTCCTGTGCGCCCTACAGAGTACACGGTCACAAGTGGTACACAAACTCAATGTAGCACTGCACCTGAATTCGAAATTGTCAAAAACCTATTTTATTCAGTCCAAAGAAAATAAGCATGGAAAGTCCAATATGCCGAGCCCGATGCATAGAATGTGAGTACAAATCATTACCATCCTTGCCTAGACTCAGTTCTCAAACTAAACTTCCTAGGACTCAGTTACCTTCCGGTTACCCGCCCATGTTTCCGTCCATTCTGATCTAGGTTTTTATTGAGTTCTTACCAAATGTTTCCAAAAACACTTTAGTTCATATCTTCTTACGTTAGAAAAAATTGAGCCCACGAGACTTCCAGCGCAGCCTCGCATAATCTACGAGGAACATTTGTTGTGCGGAATTTTTTTTAATTGATCATCATGTCATTGCTATGAGACAGAGTTCCTGGTGGCCATAAACGTATTTGTAGGCAAAAAGGGTAATTGGGAAGGTCTTCGGAGGCCGCACTGGTTTGGGCAAAACCATTTTGATGGACATAAACGGTTGCCAAAAGGGGTTCAGGAGGCCTAGGCATTTTTGGTCCATAAATGTCTTCTGAAAAAGTTATTCTGTGAAATGTATTGAAAAATGCATGAAGTATGTAGAGAGTTAATAATGAGAATAATAAATAATGTGTACAGTTTACTCCTTATTACCTTATTACCTATTTACCTATTATTTTACCTCCTGAAAATTTTAGTAGAGGTGGGTACTGCAAGAATTTCTTGATGATGCCACTTCTGGCTAGGATTATAAATTCAAGGTATTGGCATACACCCATATCTGTGTGGACTGAAACTTAGGTGACACTCCTGATTTCATTGAAGGGGTGGAATGCAGGGATGTGATTTTTCCTCCGATTGGAGGATTTTCCTTTTTGAACTTTTTTAAACCCCTGACAAAAGTATAGAAATTGCCAAATTCTCCCTTTTCTTTTCATTTTCCTCCTTTTGGAATAATTAGCAATCTCATCTCGGTGGATTGAAAGTGAAACCTGGGGGTCATTGATTTACTGTTAACTCTCATTGTAACCCCTTTATTGATTTTTGTTACATGCTACTTAACTGCAAATAATGTAAAACAGTTTTGTTCTAATGACTCGTAAGGAATGTTTGCTTACCTTCTCCGCTGTTGGATTGTAACAAATTCATTGGTCTTTAGGCAGATGCAGAACCTCCCATCAAATATATATTCCCACATAATATATATTCATTTCGATACCTGTATGACGACCCCCCCAAGTGACGTCATTCCCACAATCCTCTTCCTCTTTTCGTCGTACCCTCGCAAGATAAACATCCTGCAGGGGGCGGGCCGGGCGGGAATCAAGATTCGGAGAAGTAAGCAAGCATTCCCTACGAGTCATTAGAACACCATGTTCTTACATACTAAAATAGGATATGCTTACCTTCAATCCGATGTGGACATGTGAAAACACATTGCATTTAACATCGCCAGATTAGCACTGGTACTAGGAGGCGGTGCCGGATGCAAAATGTCACACGGGATTGCGGATCGAAATGAGTATGAATCTGAATTGAAAGCAATCAGAAGAAGAAAGAATAAGAAGAGCCGCGCCCAAGGCACATGCCAATACAGATAGCATGAAAACCGAAGCGACCACTTACTAAGAGAATAATTTGCCTTGAGCCCCTGAAAGAGGGCTCTGCAAAAAGATTGGCCAGATATTAGCGACGTAATGAGGAGACTCACACGCAAAAACCAGCACTCCCTCATTGCACAAAAAATGGCGCAAACTGGAGAGTTTACTCCCAAAGTATGAGGGTCACAGCTCGAGCCATTAAAAACCCATTCGCCACATCTGGGACCCGCGACGGGCGACAGAGGAAGGGGCCCCGCAGGTGAGCAGAGACTGGGAGGGGCGGAAAAAGAGCCCAACCTCAGGCCACAGCGAGAAAAACCCACACAGCATAAGGACAGGAAGACCGGAGTCATCAACTGTACCTTAATGCAGGCCCCACAGCCCACCATATCCCACTCACTTGGGCCCCAAGGGCAAGCGAGTGCGAGGAGAGGAAAAAGAGGAGAATTCTGCAAACCAACATTAGCTCACTCCGATTCAACATCCTCTAGACGAAGCACCTGGGGGGGAAGCTTCCGGAATAGTACAGCAACCCAAAGTGTATCAAGAATCTCAACCAGAACGGAAAAGGCAACACAGAAGATTGACCCATTCTGGGGCAACATCCAATAGTCATACAATGCCTATTCATCATGACATGAAAAAAAAGCATTCAGAAAGGGATTCCGAGTCGCCTGAGATGTGACCACCTCAAAACGAATGATCCGTAAACGATTTGGAAAGGGTTCTGACAAAGAAAATTCCTCACAAAAAAATGTTGGAGGGAGTACCCGATCAACAGAAACAGCTCCAACATTTACTCCAAGTCCTACCTAAACAACTGGATAGAGGCGGCAAGGAGAGTAAGAGAATCTAACAGATTTCCGAAAACTATAAAGTTTAAGGAAAATATCGCCGAGTAGTATAAAAGGGCAGTGGCAAAGAATGCCTAGCCCCCAAAAGCATTCCCTTATCATAAGAATGACTAAGGGGGATGCAACCGGCAAATGGGGAAAATCCCATTAGCATTGACCAAGAGGGTTCTGAGCTCGGAAGACACCATGCGACTATCTAAGAGGCTGCCAACGCCTAATAAAGACGTAAGCCGCCACGAAGAACCGGATTGAATAGATGAAGTCGGAGTAAAAACCGGAGAGACAATAAAGGAATGTTGGAATCCAAAAAAGGGTAGGCTTATAAAAAGATATGACGCCACCCTTGAAGCTACGGAGCCGCCTACGCCAGTGATAGGCGAAAGCTGTGCCCGAGCATTCCCGGTGTGGAGGAATACGCCCAACGCATGCTGTCCGAGGAGCGCTTTGGGAGCAAGCGCCGCCCAGGCAGCAGAGGACGAAACCAAGAGGGGGGTGCACAGTCCAGCGCCGAATGGGTTTTTCGTTTCCCCGCAACGGAATTATCAAACCCCCCCTAATAGCATTGTCTTGTGGAACAAAGCGACACGGCTTAACAAGGCCCAGGTATCCATCGGGTTAGATGAAACGATGCATCCCATCGCCCGAATCCGGGAAGGGATTGAGGCGATAAAGGGCGAAGAACTACACCAAAAGGGCCAACGAAACAACTACCCGCAAGAAAAGAATACGGATAGTAAGCACGCAAAAGCCATGTGGATGTACCGGTCTTATATGTATGCAACGCTTATTTTAAAAAAGGCAAGTTAACATGAACAGACATTTTGTACACGGTAGAGAAAAATACAAACTACCCCGGTGTGCCACTGAGTAGTCCAACCGCAACCCCTGCATCACCCGCGCCCCGAACAGTACAGGGACAAACGGCGGGAGTAGGACAATCTTCCCACAAAGTGTCACCTTACAGCATTTACTCAGGGCACCGAGACCGATTGTTCCAACTGTGTAATGGAAGTTGAGGGGAAGCAGGGAGTAGTTATACCGTGATGAAAGATAGGTAAACACTGACAATCAAACCCGGTTTAAGATGACAAACCCGGGTTGACCCGTGACGACACGTAGCAATACCACGCTAGCCAACCCTAGCGGGAGAGGCCAGACCAACTAGTTGGGCCAAACGCCCCGGCCGACCCGGCTACTAACGGCACAATGCCGTGCGCACCCCACCCGTTTCCCGCATAGCCATCCAAGCCGGGATCGGCTTCATAGCATGCAAGGGATGGGTATCCTGCGCGGCAATGATGCCGCGACTGGACCCCAACAGGCGGCGGCCCGACAGAGTCAGTGCCCCATTCACAGAACCCGTGATCCCCAAAGAAAAGGTATTCAACTCCCTGTGAATAGGCATTGTCTCGCAGCATCCGGCTTCCGTTAAATTCCTGCGATGAATGGTCATTGTATCCGTAACTCCCCTGAGAGGATTAGCAATGGAACCTACATCACAAAAGGGAATAAACGAAATGATACCTGCTCAGCCGAAATTCCCTGCTGCAGGGACCGAGGCCATCAGGGTGGAGACCAGCAGTAATAGTAAAAGCCAAACCAAAACTCACACGTACAGAACGGACAATGCTTAGGGCTAAACTCGCCGCAAATCCTCTCGACCTTAACCCCCGTGTAATATGGTCCATTGTAAAATTCATTCTACAGAGAAATTAGCAACGGCCCATCCACACAAGGGTGCGATTGAGAAAAACTCATCCACCGCTAACATCCCCGAAGGGATTGAGCCCACCGGGGGGGGCGTGACCAGAGAAGCAGGGGCCAGCCGCTAGAGGCGCCAAGCCCAGCCTCAGTGAAAATGAAAAAAGCCAAACACTACTGCGGGCCAGAACCCCCGCGGGAGGACGGGGAATGAGTGGACGGCCAGCGTAAATTGAGCCCGGATAATCGCCCGTACTGAACAAGGCAACGCGTGGCCCAATATCGCGGTAGAATAGAAAAACACCCGTCAAAGCAGACATTGATTCACATGAATGGGGATTTCAAAGGGCCGATTTTGATTGAATGGGTATGTCTCAAAAATCGACCGGCAAATCCTCAGTGAATGGTCCTTTGTTTGGTCTCATCCGGGGATATTAACAGACCTGGACCAGCACCGCAGGAGATGCGCCCGGGTCAATAAAGCGCATGTAGCTGGACATTCACCCCTGGAGGAGGAAGGCGAAAAAGGCATCGAGACCTGCGTAGTAAAAGCCCGTAAAAAGCCCTATAGATTAGGAAGGGCCCGACCATCGGGCGGGTGGGTTTCGCGGAGGCACGGGGGTTGCTTTGCAGGGGAACCGCCACCTGGTAGACGTGCCCCGAGGCAGCGGCCGACGTTAGAGGAACCCATAGAAGGGCACACACCACTTAGTGACCGGGGACAACCATGGCGGTGGACTGACACGGGCGGACTGGAACTGGCACACCGGGCGGGTGCGAAACCCTTAAAACGGAGGGGGAACCCCGTTTCTTATTAAAGCAGCGGAGGAAAACGGAGGAAACCTCCTGTAACGGCAGACGATGGGTACATAGCGGTGGTAGTATTGTGATCGGTGGGTACCGAAAACGGCTACCACGCGCCCAGTATTTCCTATCAGTCAAAGCCCCCACAGCGGCGCGGGCGCGACTGACAAGACAACAGACCCAAAGCCTGGTAACGGCGGGTGAACTCCCGCCTACAGCAGCGGAGGAGCTCCGATAAATATCCCTACACAGTCAAAGTTATACCGAACGGGACGAAACCCAAGGAATTACCCAGGTCCAACTCCAGAGCAAACCAGGTGCACTAACGAGAGGACCAATTACCGAAGGAGCACCTATTCGCACCCGGAGTAGGGACCCAGAGGGTATCAGAGTGGGGTGTGGGCCCGGTGACGGGCGACCTCGGTCGAACAAGTCACGTACAGCCGCGGCTTATAAGGGAAACAAACCGGCCTGAGCACGCACCAAAGCGGGATACCCGAAAGGAATACAAATTTACTAAGTCTAGATAGAAAATTTATAAAAAGCATTTCCAAACCAATCCTACAAATCCTTTAATCAAAGGCCATACCTCGTTGACATAGGGCTGAAGAAAAGAAAAGCATTAAGGAAATAGTGTAAACCCACAAGGTACGCCTCATTGTGTGAAGGAAATTGATCGTGCATTAAATTATTTACAATGTAAAACAAACGGGCACAATTTTGAAAACGACGAACGAAAAACGTGCAAGGCCCCGTTTACAAATTAAAATTCGCACAAGCATTGTAATCACACATATACACGTTTTAAATATATAACACATATATAGATAGTTAGTATAGTGGGAACAAAGACTATCGATCATGAACGTGGCAACAGCGCCACGCCCTCCGCTCGTTCTGCCTATGGGTGTGAAAATTATGCGGGTTTGTGCTGACAAAACGACGCGAAGTCAGGTCAATAAAGGCCTGCGAATTACGACTTCCGGAAAACGAAAAAATGACAAAACTACAGTCCCAGGGACGTAATAAAAGACATTTACAGATTTCACAAGGTTCAGGACCACACTAGTAGCTTAAATCTGACCAAAAATCGACAAAATTAAGGGAGGCTAAAATACATAACGTTACCGATCTTGTCGAACCAAGACGAAAAGAGGGAAGAGGATTGTGGGTGGACGTCCACTTGGGGGGGGTGTCGCATAAAGGGTGATCGAACTTAATATAGTTTATGTGGGAAGATATATTTATGGGGTTCTGCATCTTCTTAAAGAGACAATGCAATTGTTACATCAAATCGGATTGAAGGTCCAGCGATTCCGGTATGAGTCTGTATAGTGTGAATGGTAGATTTGAAGGATGCGGTAACAATTATTTACATGTGTGTCAAACAAAAGGGTTTAGATCTGGTGTTGACTATTGCATCTTGCATACGTTTGATTGCTATTCAAATTTTGAACGTTTGGAAGTTGGTTGAAAGAAATAGCCTCACATTACCACTTAGAAGGTCCATTGCCTGGACTCATTCCTTTGGTTTTTTTAATCTTGAAAAATTTTGTCGTTCTCCCAGCCCTGATATCATTTCAAAATGAAATTCTCCTGGATGCAATGTGGAGTTTGAATAAAGGATTTCCACATATTTATGTTAGATATAGATAACATGGACAGTTGCAGATCATAAATGATTTGCAGAGTTAAAGGGATATATAGCAGCGATTTGTGATCCGACCCGAAACATCAACAAAATCATTCAAAAACTACATATTTTGTATTTTTGTCACTGGTTATAGGTGTGCTCTAACATACCTGCAAGTGGTTGGTTGAAGACCTGTGTATGATTTAAGATAAGGAAGTACTTTTTATTTTCTATTTTGTACGTGCGCTGTCAAAATCCGAATTATTAAGATAAAAAAAAGCCTTCCATGTGAAATCTCAGATTTTAAGGCGTAATATTGTGCACAAGGACCTGTACAGTTTGACCACAAACACAAAATATTATGATTTTGTTTATTCTGCATGGTGTAAACGAAGTAAACTACAATCAGCGTTCTGTAGATGTTGCAGAAGTCATCAGATGTAGGCCTATTGGCGGGAGGGACGGTATGCAAAAATTTCCTTCAATATTTTTTCCGTATTTGGTGTTTTGTTCCTCCATTAAAGTTGTTGTATGGAATGACATACTTATCTTTGAATATATATTATTCGTTTGCATTACCCTTTAGTTCTATTGAACAATGTACCAGGGAATGTTTGGATTATATGACTTGAAAAATGTCTATGATCTGGTCAGGTCGTCTAATTGTAAAAGAATGTTTGTAGGATAAAGAAGGGCAAAAAAATATGATTCTAATGGGAGACATTTACACCAAATGTTTACTGGTGAATACAGGGTCTTTGGGGAGGATAGACATTAAAGCACAATGCGTTGAAATGTAATGAAACAACATTCTAGGAAGAATGGTCCCTTTATTTGGCCCGCTGACGATCAGAACGGCGGTCTATGAATGAGCAGGTGTGTTGGTTCGTTCGTCCGTCCGTGATAAAAATGTTAACCACTTTGGGTGGAGTTCCCGGCTCTGTAAGGGCTACGGTGATGTAACTGGTGGAAAGGAGCGGGTGCACGAGTTCTCGTCCTCTGAATAGATTTTGGGCGTAAAATATGCTTAATTACATGTATCTAATGCCTTATTTATGAAATTTTCCCGCAAAGTTTGCGGTTTTTTTTTAAATTACAGGTTTTTTTTTTTTTTAAAATCGTTGATGTAAATTGGTGGAATGAAGCGGGTAGAAGAGTTCTTGACCTGAATAGATTTGGGTGTATTTGGGTAAATTAAATATTGCAAATGCCTAATTACTATGCAAAAAACAATGCCATGTATTCCCTTTATTTGTGACCTGTAAACATCGGATATGTTCTTGTGTATGTGACCCCCATACCATTCTTGCGGAGGTGAAAATCCAATGAGGTGCAGGGGGAACTTAGTATTCATGTTATTGTGAGGAATGTTAAGGCCTCGAAGTACCACTATAGAGTGTTTCCTTTACATGGACATGAACATTGTATTTAGTGGAAGTGAGTTGTTAAATGACCGGAGTGTCCTTCAGAGAATCCGGTGTGGCACATGCTTTTGAATTTTTCATTTTCCGTAGAGCACCCTCTCGACTTATAGGAATAGGTCCAAAAATCCAGGGGGACGAACGGATCAACGCGAATCGAGAGTATAGCTATTTATGTGTTGCCTGCTCCAAATAGTTAAATTAGTCATAGAAATAAACTATGTAAAAGAGATGTACAAAAAAAATGTACCAAATTAAAAGCAAAAACAGAACTATCACTTTTGAATCCAAATGATTGGGACAGTTCAGAATGTCAAAAACATTTTATGAGCAATTAAAGATTACAAATATAAAAATTTGGGTATACCCTATGAAAAACACATTGGCATTTAATCCGTACAGTCATCAAAGTAACTTTAATAATTTGGATGTGGGGACACAAGATAACAGCTATAACATTTGATTATAACGACATCATTCAAAGAAAGCAGTTTTGATAAGTCCAATTTTTGTCTGCTGAATATTTGTTCGGCAGAGACTTAGTAATCACTTTTCTGTTGTCTGTTTTTCTGTCTGTCTGTCCGTCAGTCTGTTGGTCTGTCTGTTTGTCTGCTGTATGTCTGCTCGCCGTCCGTGTTCACGTGCTTGTGTAAGATTTATTGGAGTTTCCGTAAGGGCTGACGGCTGATGCTGTAAAAATGTGGAAAGAAGAGGGTCCACGAGTTCTCACCCTGATTAAAAAAAAAGATTTGGGCGTTTAAATATGCTAATTAAGCATCTAATTTGCAAATTTATGAAAATTTTCCCGCAAGGCCTTGTGTACAGTTTTCTGGAGTTCAGTAATGATGTAAACTTGGTGGAAAGGCAGGGGTGGAGAAGAGGAGGAGTTCTCGAACAAAATGATAGAGTTTTCGGGGTATTTCGGGGAAATTAGTATGGCAAAATGAGCTAATATATGCAAAAATCAGGTAAATAATTGCTAGAATTTTGAAACGGTATACATTGGAGGATACGGAAAAATTACCTTCACTGCTGAAAGCCTATCACAGTGCGCATCTTTTTTGCAATTTGAAAAGTGATGATGCATGCGGATTAGGTACGCAAATGAGCTAATTAAAATGCTCTAATTACTGATATCTGACACCGTAATGGCATAGGCAAAATTCCTTCGCTGCATGAAAGAATACTATTGCGTATACATCTTTGTGTGCAAATTCAAAATTGGGTCCAAAGTGGCATTTTGGGCATAAAATATGCTATTAAGTGTCTCATTTGCATAAGGTAAGGAAAAAAAAAGCTTGTGTAAAAGTTAGCTAGAGTTCCATAAGGCATTAATGATTGTTAACTTGGTGTAAGGAGCGGGCTGAAGAGTTCCGACCTGATTAGATTGTTGGGCATATTTTGGTGGTGAATTGGTAGCAAATGAGCTAATGATATGCATAAAATTGGTAAATTGCTATATTTTTAAAACCGTAACATCGGATTACACAAAATTCCTTCACTGCATGAAAGCCTGTATGGGTGTGCATCTTTTTGCCATTTGAAAGTATGCTGGATATTGGCGGCTTAGGTATGCAAATGAGCAATTAAATATGCATAATGGCTGTATGCTGAAAACGGTACATTCGGATAGGCAAAATTCCTTGCTACATGAAAGGACTAGTCTCGGCATTCCTTTTTTGTGTGAATCATTTAATTCGGTAAATGGGCATATGGGCTCAATATTAAAGGGGCATTTTGTGATGCAATTGATTAATTCAATTAAATATGCTAATTCGCCCCCTGTATAGCTAAAACAGTACATTAGATATGCAATGGTTATCTCGATGGGGAAATGGAGCAGGTGCGGGTCCGGGGGGGATAGAGGGGGGGTGTGGGTGTTGGGGAGGGGGCTGGGGGGGGTATGGGGGGAGGGGGTGGGGTGGATGAAGGGGGGTTGGGAGGGGGATGGGGTACTTGGGGCGGGGGGAGTTGGGGGGGTTTGGGGTGCTTAGGGAGGGGGCGTGGGGTGTTTGGCCATTAGGAGGGGGATGGGGTATTGTGGGGTTGTTGTTGGGGAAGGAGGTTGGGTGTTGGTGAAGGGTGTTGGGTGAGGGGAGGCGGGTGGGCGGGTGTTTTGAGGGGGGTGGGGTGTTTGAAGGGTGTTGGGGAGGGGGTGCGAGTGGAGGGGCGTGTTGAGTGTTGAGGGGGGTGTTTTGGGGAGGTTGAGGTGTTGGGGAGGGTGTGGGGAGTTGGGGGAGGGGTTTGGGTGTGTTTTGTTGTTGAGGTGTTGGGTAGGGGGGTTGGGGTTATTGAGGGGATGTGGGCGAGGGGGGGTGGAGGTGTTGTGGGGGGTTGGGGAGGTGGGGTGTGAGGGATGTTGGGGTGTGTGTGTTTGAGGGGGTGTTCGGGGGGGCTGGGGGGGGGTTGTTGAGGAGGGTGGGGTGTTGAGACGTGGCGGGGGGGAGGACCGGTGGGGGGGGGGGGAGGAGGTCGGGTGAGTCGGGGGAGGTGGCTGGGGCGGGGGGGGGGGGGAGGGGGTGGGGTGGGGCCCAGACCGGGGGTGGGAGGGGGGGGCGGGGAGGGGGGGGGAGGGTGGTTGGTGGGGTGGGGGGGAAGGCGGTGGTGGGGGGTGGGGGGGGTGGGGGGGTAGTGAGGCGTAAGATTTTGGGGGGGGGGAAGGGGGTGGGGTAGTGCGGAGTGTTGGGGAGGGCGGAGTTTTTCGGGGATTGCAGGGGTGGTGGGGAGGCAGGTTGGGGTGGGTATGTATTGAGGGGTGGTGGGGGAGGAGGGGTTGGGGTATTGAGGTGGTGTTGGGGAGGGTTGGGGAGGGGGTTACGGGGTATTGAGGGGGGTTGGGGAAGGGGGTGGGGAGTTGGGGAGGGGTGGGGTATTTGAGGAGGTGTTGGGGGAGGGGGGTGGGGTGTTTGAGGCGGTGTTGGGGGGTGGGGTGTTGAGGGGTGTTGGGGTGGGGTGTTGAGAAGAGGTCTGGTGGGGAGAGAGGGTGGGGTTTGAGGAGGGGATGGGGGTGTTGAGAAGGTGGCCGGGGGGGATGAGCCGGGGGAGCGGTTGGGGGAAGGGGGGGGGGGGGGGATGGGGTGTTGGGGATGGTGGGGGGGGGGTGGTGGGGAGGGTGGGGGGTTGGGGAGGGGTATATCTGCAAATTTGTTGTTTTAATTTTGGGGGAGGGGGGTTGGGGTAGTGAGGGGTGTTGGGCGAGGGGTGTTGGGGGTAGTTGGGGTAGTACTTGCAGGGTTGTTGGGGGAGGGGGTGTGGGGTTGTTTTTTTGTTGAGTTGGTTTTTGTTTTTTGAGGGGTTTTGGGGAGGGGTTGGGGGTTATTGAGCCTGTTGTTGGGGAGGGGGTGGGGGGTGGTGGGGGTATTTGAGGAGGTGTTGGGGAAGGGGCGTGGGCGGGTGTTGAGGGGGTTGGGGTGGGGTTACATGTTGGACGGGGTGTTGGCGTATGTTTGTGGAGGGGTGTTGGGGACGAAGGGGCTCAGGGACTCATCGGGGGCGTGGGCGGGAGTGGGGCCATTGCGCGGGCGGGAGGAAGGGGGTGGGGGGGAGGATGGGTCCTTGGCGTGGCAGGGGTGTGGATGAGACAACTACCTGGGGGGGTGGGGAGGACTGGGGAGGGGGGCCGGGGGAGCGGGGGGGGTGGGAGCGATGCCCCATTCTCGGGCCCGGGGGGGGGACAGGGGGGGGGGGGGGGAGGCGGGTGGGGGGGGTCAACTGCCGGGGGGGGGGCGGTGTTTGTGTGTGTGGTGAGGGGTGTTGGGTGCTAGTTGGGTGTTGATTGAAATTAGTAGTGGGGGGCAGAGGAGGGGGGGGAGGGGGAGGGGGGGGGGGGAAGGAGGGTTGGCCGGGGGGTGGGGGGGAGGAGGGGGGCGGCGGAGGACGGGGGAGGGAGGGGCGGGGTGAGGGGGATGGTGTGGGGGGGGCCTACTAGAAGGGGGGGGGGGGGGCGGTGAGGGCGGCGGGAGGCACGCTCTGTTGCATCAAGGGGGGGGGGGGGGGGGTGGGGGAGGGGGGGGGGGCAGGGGGGACGGGGTTGGGGGGGGGTGGGGGGGGGGGTGGGGGGGATGGGGGTTGGGGGCAGGGAGGGGTGGGTTGGGACTGGGTCGGTTGGGGGTGGCAGGAGGTGGGTTGGTGGTATAGGGAGGTGGCGTGGTGGGGGAGGGGGGGGGTGGGGGAGTGGGGGTGGGGGGGTTATATTTTTTATTTTGGGCGGGGGGGGGGTTTGGGGGGGGGGACGCGGACGGGGGGGGCGGGCGCGAGGGTATGTTGCGGCGGTGTTGGGGAGGGAGGGAGCGGGAAGGTGGGTTATTGGGGGTGTTTGGGGAGGGGTTGGGGTTTTGAGGGGTGTTGGGGAGGGGTGGAGGCTGTGGGGGGGTTGGGGTGGGGGTTGAGGGGTTATATGGGGTGGGTGTGTGGGGGTTGGGGAGGGGGTGGGGGGTGGGCGTTTTTTTTTGGTGGGTGGTGGGAGTTGGGGAGGGAGGGGGGTGTGTGTTGAGGCACAGCGGACGTGGGGTGTTGAGAGGGGGGGGTGTTTGAGGAGGGGGGTGGTGGGGGGGGGTTGTCGAGGAGTGGTGGGGAGTGGGGTTGGGGGGTGATGCGGGGTGGGGGGAGGGTGGGGTGTTGACTGGAGGTGTTGGAGATGGAGGTTGGGGTGGCGAGGTGTGGGGGTGGGGGGGTGTGGTGGTGCGGAGGGGGTGGGGGGGGGCGGGTGTTGAGGGTGGGGTGTTGGGGAGGGGCGAGTGGGGGATGCTTGGGGAGGGGGGGGGGTGTTGGGGAGCGGGTGGAGTTGTGGGGTGTTGGGGAGGGGTGGGTGTTACAGGGCATTGTGGGGTGTGCAGGGTATTAGGAGGCGTGCGTGTTGCGGGGTGTTGGAGTGGGTGAGGTGGGGTGGTGCGTTTAGGGGTTGGGGTGTGTGAGGGGGATATCTGCAATCCTCCAATGTATCTGCTGCACACAAATTTTTTTGGAAACACCCTGTACAGTTGCAATATGGTGTGTTGTGCCTACTTTGTCGTACAGCTATCCGCGGAAAAAGCGCAGGCGAGTGGAGACTTGTGGTTCGAGAACCGCCTTGTCATTTTAAATGTGAACCTTCGCAGGCTTCCAAAAGAATTTTGAAAAGTTGAAACAATCCTTAAAAGTACTTGATTCATAAAATTCTCTCTATTGGTTTATCGAATGCCATACGGGCGAGAAACTCATGATATGTACAAACAGCCTGGATATAATCTTGAAATGTAAATCGTTTCTGAATAGGCAAAAAGGTGGAGTTAGTTTGTCTATATTATATATTCAGAATGTTAAAAAATAAAGTAAGGCTGATCTCTGTAAAAGCTAACGATAACTTGAATCATGCTTTATCGCAATAGCGACTAAGATAACGGATTTATAAAAAAGAATAGATTATAGGTGGCATTATAGAGCACATACAGCGATAGATAATTTTATTTAGTGATATGAGACCCAATTATAAAAGTTGAGAAAAGGAAAGCTTGTTTTACTAAGGGGTGATTTAAACATAGTGGAAAAATTTGCATTTTGTTTTAAAAGATTAGAAAATAGATGAATCTTTTGTGATGATTGAATGATTTTATAGTTTTTTTAATGGTTTCAAACTTTCCATCGTATTTATAAAATGATTCAATACAAGATATATAGCCTTTTAAAAAGTGGCTTCATACTGTTATTAAAGTGGTAGTGTCAATATTTTGTACCTAAAAACTCTACAATTCTACATGGAGGCAACAAAGAGTATATATTCTCAAGGATGAAAGAATGTCAGAGTAAGCACACACGTGACAATCCAAGTTTAAATTATTTCTGAAGAAAATTATTAACAAACATCAGCCAATCCTGGACTATTTCCTTTGTCAATGCAAACTTCATGGTCATAGTATTTTTTTGAATATTTCTCAAGCAATTTCAGGTAAAGATTCCTTGATATTTATGTAAAAGCGAAAAAACATAGTTTCTTATTGTGACAGTGGTTATACAACTATAATTGTCCCCATTAAAGTATTTCAGAAGAGGACTATGAAATGAGCAGGGGTATTGATGTCTGGATGATGGTTTTCATCCATGATTGGGGTTCCTGTTAACACGGAAAAAACTTTTGGAAAAATGAGCTAAGCGAGAAGGGTAGTGTTTTGTAATAGACGGGGAGAAGCATTTGATAGATTACCAAGGAAAGTGATGGGGTGGCACTGAAGAAGAGAGGGATACCAGAGGTAATGGTTAGAGCAGTGATGAGTTTGTATGAAGGAGGCAAAACAAGAGTTATAGTGGGATTGAGTTGTCTGAGGAGTGTGAGGTGAAGGTGGGTGTGCATCAGGTTCTGGTAATTTTGCTGTGATTTTTGCAATTGTGATGGGACGTAGGTACGAGAGTGCAAACGAGGGTTTGGTGAGTGAGATGTTGTATATGCTGATGACTGGTTTTAATGAGCAAGACAAGGAGGGACCGAGGGAAGAAGTTTGGAAATGGAAGAAGGCTTTTAGAGTATGCGTTTGAAGGAAACTCTTGGGAAGACAAAAAGTGTGGCGAAGGAGGTGGAAAGGGAGGTGGTGTGAGTGAACAAGGTAAAAGGGGGGGGGGGGGGGGGGGGGGGGGGACCCATGTGGTGTGTGTGGGAAGAGAGAAAAGCAAAGTCAGTGTGGTGTGAGAAATGCGGGGAAATGGAAAATGGATCCACAAAGATGAAGAGACGTGACCCAAGTTTGGCAAGAGATTTTATGTGTTAGAGATGCTGGTGAAGGGTGCTGGAGGGATTTTGGAACAGGAGGAGGAAAAGTTGTGGTGTGATATTAGGTGGAATTGGTGAAGGAGTTCACGTGCTGGTGGACGGGGTTAGTTGGGGCGGGGTTGCGAGAGGTGGCTGTGACAGCTGAGTGAGGTATTGTAGGGGTGGGTGAGCAGTTTAGGGAATGTGGGAGTGGGTCCAAGGGACAGATAATCCTTGAGATGAAAGGAATGGTGTATAAGAGCTGTGTGAGAAAAAACACTATGTCTTGTCACCATCCTATGTGGCGTTAACCCCCCCCCACCACTCTAAATAGGCTGTATGATTTTCTGGCATAAACTTGGAGCAACTTGTGTAAAGCTTATACTGGCTTAATGGTTGATTGATCAGTTCTTTGCTAAATACAAAGCAAAATATATGTTAAAGGGAAACACGAGAAACGGAAGATTCGTAAGTTACGAATTCATGAGGGCGAAGCCCGAAGTTCGGTAACTACGAATCTTCTGTTCGAGAGTGGACTTAAACCATTGCTCACAATTGAAATCATTGTCCGTAACAATCCTATCATCCGTTTGATGGATTGTTGGAATACCTGTGGATTGTAAGGTTTACTGAGATGATATCGGTATATTCATCTAGCTTTTACTAAGCCTACTTTGCCTATTTAATAATCATTGAGAGTTTGAAAGAGTTGAAAGCTGCCAATTGACATAATTAAATACCAATCAGCTTTTCGAGTCCACAATCAGTACAGGTAGGGTTACTGTGGTGTCTTGATGTCTCATTTACCCATTCAGTGGACATGATAATACTAAATTAACCGTATTTAGAAATCTTTGCGGAGAAGGAATGGATCTCATTTTTAGCCCTTCTGGTATATTATGAAAAATTCTAAATTGCCCAAAGTGCTCTCTCGTTAGCTTTGCATGTTGTCCATGACAGTGAAAAAATTTCCATCCAGACCTTTTTGTGAAAATCTTAAAAAATACAGATTTTGTGTAAAATCTTTTCCTGTGAAGGAGTCAACTAACCAAGCTAACTGATGTATGGATATACTTTGTGAGAGGAGGGGCAACAGATAGAATTGGAAAAGAGTACTACAATTGAAAAACCCCCAAAATCTATCTCGTCACGTCCGTGATCAAAAAAACATATCGTTGACTCATTTTAGCGACAAACATAGCACGGAGTTTTATGATGATTGTAGAATTGAGGATATTCTTCAATTTAAAACAACACAATGTCATGTAATAAATTCAAGGTATTTTACAGCCTTTTTCTATCAAAGTGGCAAAAATTGTCAAGCCGTGAATAAACCGATCAGGTCTCCGTATATATTCCAACCAGTGTTGCTCAGATATTTTTTAAACGGTTCAGGGGTAGGTTGTGTTTGTTTCCCCTGCCTTGGTTTAGGGGATCTTGCACTAGATCTAACAAGAAAAATAATGCTACCTCCCTTTTTAGCGGTGGTTTGTAAGATTTTCCTCAAGAGATGTTAGGGATATAAATTACTATCTTTATAAGTGATTCATATCTGTAATACATGTGTATCACTTAAAGTTTATGATATTGTAAGGGATTTATTTTGTCTGGTATCAACTATGATCCAGCTACAACGTTTACAACGCAACCAAAATTGTGCTGCTCGCCTAATTCTCAAGAAAAACGTAACATGACCATTATTACACTTTGCTTATTGAGCTTCACTGGCTACCGTGGAATTTCGCATTGAAAAATTCAACTGGCCGTTTTTGCCTTACAAGCATTTCGACGGTACCTTGCCGTTATACTTGTCATTCTGTGCTTCCACTTACCAACCATCACGTTCACTCCGTCAATCATCTGAAAAGACTTATTGAAACTTCCACGGGTCAACCTAAACAGCTGGTGAACGCTCATTCATTTCGCTGCGTCAGCTGTTTGGAATTTCACTTACAAACGGCATTCGCAGATCCCCAAGCTTCCACGACTTCAAAGTAAGCCTTGCTGAAAACTCACCTTTCATCAAGCTTTTCATGGCTCATAGCTGTTTGTTTGATTTGTAAGTGTTTACTGTTATGGCGCTTTGAGTTCTCTTGAAGATTGCGCCTATAAGAACTATTATTATTATTCTTATATACAATTACCAATTTACTTTTGGTATATTAAAGGTAAATTTGAGGAATGTCATTATCCTTGAGATTGTGGTTACTGATTATATTAAAGAATGGTTGATTTGCATAAAACTGTATTCATTTGTGTATTGACACAAAGTACATTGACATTGATAATATTTAAAGTAGTTCTTTTAGATCTATTGTTTCAACACTGATAAATGATGTATATAATTGAAATATGCTCCACCCGATTGAAGTTTTAGGTAAGTTTTTCCACAGGTTCGAATGGAATTACCCATTGGGAAACTACATTTAAAATCCTGACCCACTTCTCTATGTGTAGGGATCTGACCAAGCCTCCACAGAAGTATAGGGCCATTTTTGAGAAAAATGAAGTTAATGGTATGACACATTTTCTTTGCTTATAACGTTGAAACCATTTAAATGCAGGACATTTTGGTCCCCCGCCAACTTGTTGGCGCAAAGGGGGACCTATTAGAAAGCTAGCCGTCCATGCGTGTGTGTGTGTGATTCCCTTGCGATATCTTTGGAACTATAAGCAAGTGTGGAAGTCAATCTTCAACATAGATGCATCTCAATTAGGCGGTGGATGAATTTGGAGGTGGGTCATGTGGCATGGGTCAAAGGTCAAAAATAGGGTCAAATATGGGCAAAAATAGGCTAAATCGCTATAATAAACGTTGTCAAACGATACTTGATGGAAGCAAGTATGGTGTCCATCTTCGCACATAGATGGCACTCAAGTAGGCTGCGGATGAGTTCGGAGGAGGTCATGTGGCATGTGGTCAAAGGTCAAATGGAGTCAAAATAGGCAAAAATGGAGTTTAAATTGCACTATAAACCTATCTTTGTGGTAGGATGATGATTCTTGGTGGGTGTGGTCAAAACATTCGGTGCGAAAATTTTGAAGGTCATTTCAAGGTCATCTGAGGTCATCCAGGTCAATTCACTCATCAGGTGGTAGGAGGATGAAAATTGGTGGGTGTTGATAAAACATTCAGTACCAAAAATTTTGAAGGTGACATTAAAAGGTCATGTGAGTAATCCAAGGTCAAACACTTAACATGTGGTAGGAGGATCGAAAAAATGGGTGGGTGTGGTCACCATTAGTACAACAAATTTTGAAGGTCATTTCAAGGTCATCTGAGGTATCCATTGTAGGTCAACTCACTTAACCTGTGGTAGGAGGATGAAAATTGTAGGTGTGATTCAACATTCATCCAAAAAATGTTGAAGGTCATTTCAAGGTCTTCCGAGGTCATCCACGGTCAAATCACTTAATGTGGTAGGAGGATGGAAATTGGTGGGTGTGGCAACATTCAGTACCAAAAATTGGAAGGTTCATTTCAAGGTCATCCGAGGTCCATCAAGGTCAAATCCTAACAGTGGTTGAGGGTGGAAAAAACTTGTTGGGTGTGCTCAACATTCGTTGCCAAAACTTTTGTCGGTCATGTGAAGATCATGGGGTCATCCAAGGTCAAATCACTAAAAGGGGGTAGGAGGATGAACAACTTTGGTGGGTGTGGTCAACATTCGGTACCAAAAATGTTGAAAGTCATTTTCAAGGTCATCTGAGGTCATCCAAGGTCAAATCACTAACAAGTGGTTGGAGGTATTGAAAATTGGGGGTGTGATCAACATTCGATGCCAAAAAATTTTGAAGGTCATGTCAAGGTCATCTGCGGTAATCAAATGTCAAATCACTTAACATGTGGTAGGCGGATGGAAATTGGTGGGTTTGTGGTCAACATTGTACAAAATTTTAAGGTCATTTCAAGGCCATCAGAGGTCATCCAGGTCAAATCACTTAAATGTGGTTGGAGGAGTGAAAAAAAATTGGTGGTGTGATCAACATTCGTGCCCAAAACTTTTGTAGGTTTCATGTGAAGATTCATGAGGGGTCATCCAAGGTCAAATCCCACTAAATATGTGGTAGGAGGATGAAAATTGGTGGGGGTGGTCAACAATTCAGATGCCGAAAATTTTTGAAGGTAATTTGAAGGTCATGCAGGGGTATTCAAGGTCAAATCCTAAACATGTGGTAGGAGGATGAAAATGGGGGAGTGGTCAACATTAGTACCAAAAATTTTGAAGGTCATTCAGGTCATGCTGGGTCATGCAATGTCAAATCACTTATATGTGGTATGAGGGTGAAAATTGTGTGGTAATCATTCGTGCCAAACTTTGGTCATTCAAGGTCAGGCGGGGTCATTTAAGGTCAAATCAATTCTTAACATGTGGTAGAGATGAATGAAAATTGGTGGTGCATTTCATGATCTTCCCCAAGATCTTAAAATTGTTGCATCTTGTTCTTAGCTACTGCACCTGGGGGGGACCTTTGTGTTAGAGAAACGCCTTGTAACAATATGATCAACTCAAACACCCTCATTTGTAAAGTGAGATATTACACCATTTTGCTTCTTTGATTTTATATTGAATAGCTATTAATTTTGTTTGAAATATTGCCTTAAGTATTGCGTGGACTTCAATTTCAAATTATGTTGAAAAAAATTTACAAAGTTAGGAAATAGACAAGTAATTAAAAGAGAATTTATGATTTTGGTAGTCACACTTAAACCAAAACAGACAAAAAGGATTCTTATTACTAAAACAACACTGTCTCAGTATGTTTCATATTTCAGTCAAAAGCCAGTTTATATGTACCGTTCGTTATACCAAAATAATGGTTTAAACACTTTCAAAAATTTACTGATGTGCTAATTACGTCACACATGTGACCGAACTTCAACCATTGAGTATTTTGAAGGACCTAAATTTCTGGTCGTATTGAAGAAGGTAGCAGTGTTTGTTAACTTTTAAAATATCAGTAAAATATGAAGTGTGGTCAGTTTTAAAACAAGGAAACACAATAATTTAATAAAGAAAACGGCTTAAACGGATTGACATTGTCTTTGAAAAGTTTGGTCACCATTTTGTGTTATAAGTAAGTGGAGATTCAAACACGTAACCACCAAGTGTCACACACATGACCGTACATACTGATATAAATTTGATGATAAATTACCAAGTAACGTGTGCTGTTACTTGTAATTACAAACATTGTTGTAATTGACAAAGTACCAATTGTCTTCTGAAATAAATGTAAGAATGCGAGTATAAAGCAATAATTGCACATTTTTTTTTAACAATGCCCCCAAATTTTCATTTTTTTTATACATTTTTACCGGTGCATTGGTATACTGATAGTAAATATACATGTGAATGGTTGAAATCGAAAATGTCTGTGTTGCAAACAAAGGATTTTGTAATTATAATTATGAATATCGGTGATCTCCGATAAATCACAGCTGCCGTTGAACGCACTTCCAATAAGAAATAGCCGGAAATAGCGCCATGTACATGTCAACGCTCCTCCATGGGTTGTTTTATTGTTCAGGCAAGTCAAGTTAAAGCACTATCAGTGATTTGCTAATCAGAAAATCGCAAAAAAAAATCATCAAAAATCAGATTTTGGCATTTTTGAAACAAGTACAGGTATCCTAACATACCCTGCAATGAATAGGACCAGACGAGCAACCTTAATACGGAGAGAATAGGGAATTTAGCCATTTACTGTCCATTCGGACACTATACAACACGTAATCGAATAGAGATCTATCTTTTGAACACTGCAGTTTTCTTCGTTTATGTAAATTTTCCATGGAAAAAGTAACTTTATGAGAATTCCACTGACTTATCCTTCACTTTAAGTATTCCTGCAAATTAATAGATTTTGACTTTTTGGCTAAATCACTGATAGTGTCTGTAAAGGGCATTTCTTGAGGTGATGGTGGCACTATTTATATGGAGCGACATTATTTAGCATTTCCATTTCTGTCGTAAGAACATCTGGGATACCAATTCTTAAGTACAAAAATCAGTATAAATATACGCATTTTTGAGCATTTCTTGTTCGCAGGTGTAGTTTTTCTAAACAATTACCAAAATAAATGATGCAAAGATATCAATTTAATTTTGAAAAATTGGGGGCACTCTTCAAAAAAGTGCTGTTATTGCGGTTAAAGGTGCTGTTCTATGTTATGTCTATGGGTGTTCTATCTTGATTGCGAGTCTTGCACTTGCATCAAAGTACCATGGGAAACAAACAGGCAGTTTGTATGTTAGAAGCAATCTGCATATTATTACAAAGCCCTATTCATACGGTGATAATATTGATGGTAACCATTAAAAGCTGTTTTTTGTTTATTATTTGGGAATGAAAGGGGTTTGGGGTGTAATTATTTGATGTAGTAATGGCATTATTTAAAAAAAAAAAAGGCCACCCACCCTACCCTATTGAAAATTTCTGTTACTCCAATACAACCATTTTTTGTTGTGGCCTTAGGATGCTTCCATGCACATCCATCAGGTTGCTTCCATGCACATCCATCAAGGTTGCCTCAGTAAGAGTTAAATTAGAGGTTGATTATATGTTGGGGTCATTGGTTTAAAATATCTTAAATCTTATAGTACGTGAAGGTCAAATGTCAAACCTCATATGTAACAGCTATAATCAATAGTGTGTCTTGAGGGTAACTGTATCTATTCACTGAGTTAGTGCCATTAGATCCATTTAAGGCCATGTAAAACTTAATTAAAATGAAGGTTCTTTCATTGTTCTAAAACTGTTCTAAAATATGTATATCGATTTATTTTTATATTGATTTTTTATATGCAACATGCTGATATTATAATTGTCGGCCAGCACTTGTGCAATTATGAATGGAAAATTCTGCACTATGACTTGCATGTTATGTGTAGTTTACACAAATGAGTGTGTGTGTGTGTGTGTGTGTGGGGTGTGTGTTGGTGTGTGTGTGAGTAAACCTATCACAGATCAAGCTATTGCTGGTAGTCATGCTCTGCTTTTTATAAAGATACTGAATAGTATAAATTTGGTTTATGCAGCACTTGAACTGAACAAAAAAAGTTATCAGGACATTGAACAATGTTCAAGTTAACCACTTTGAAGAGTTCATTCATTAAAACAAGCAGAACTTACAAAATTACCACTAAATATTAAGTACTACCCAGAATTACAGGATATTTGTGTGATGTTGTAGCAAGTTGAAATCTTTGTTTTGAATACTTCTGTGCTGAATAAAAGGCAGAGTTAATGAACATTAAATGGGACTGTTTATTATTTGCTTGTGGGACAAACCAAGTGAACATATTACAGCAAATTTCCAGACCACTTGCAGAAAAGACTTGCTTTAAGATTATTGTATTAATGTGAAAGAAATGCAACCCGCATCTTAACTATTTGATTGTAGCTAGGATAGATCAGCACATTTAAGCTGTATGCATGAAAATTCACCAGCTATTTCTTTTGTACATAGTGCAATGGCATTTTTTTAATTGCAGTGATCAGAGATGTTGAAGCTGCTATGCATTGATGTCTGCAGAATATTGAATAGGTTGGGAATTATATAGCCCAATGTGATATGACAATTTTCAAATTCTCCATGGTTTTCTGGAAAGATTGTACTTCTCTACTCTTAAGAAAATAAGGTAAGGTTAAAGTAATCAAATTCTTCACTGAAAGAGTGCCAGCAAGCTCACCAAAAACCATCAGATATAAAAGAAGACATATGAGAATAAGAAAAGGATGACCATATCCATAGGAATAAGCCCTGTTGTGGGATACAACCCTCATTGCTGAATAACTCTGCCTCTCGCTTAAATGTGTTGTAGCAACAAGCAGTTCGGCGGTTCATATACAACATAGTAGTTGAGATCAAGATCTGTATGTCAGTGCTGGACACTTTTACCAATGCACTTTAGAGGATGTTGTAAGACACAAAAATAATTAGGACTGTCCATTGGAATCTAATACCACCCTTTGTGGAAACTCATCTAAATCAAAACACTCCAGCTGCTTCAAATGTAAAATGTAGCCAGAAAATCTACCAACCAAGACAAAGCACTTCAGTGGGGCTATTTCACAAAATAATAATGAAATATTTGAATCTTCAGCAGGAGTTTGATAGAAATTGTCTGGATATGGAAATATTTTAATCCTCAAAAATTTTGTTATTCAAAATCTCCACATAAGAGTATGGATTTCAAATGGAAAACCATTTATAGATTTGCAAATAAACTGTTAATTCCATTTTTAAAGAAATGTAGAAAAAAGAAAACGGGGGAAAGTTTAGGAAATGCCTTAACGGAAGGGAGAATTAGGGGATAATTTCCTATGTACTTAATTTTACACCATATAACAGATCTTTATTGTGATTGGAATAGCATGGATGCTTTCAATCTAAGTCATATTATTTTGCAAACAATGGCAAGACAGTTCTTTAACGTTATGTAATAAAATTAATCTCATTTATTTAAACAGATCCCTGTAGAGGACAGACCACCACTGTGCATTGTTAATAACAAGATTCCATGTGATTATTACATTTGAGTTGAAGGCAAATGTGAAAAATAAGTAGGAGTAGAGGGGATAATGGTCAGTACTCTTCACTTATTTGTGTGTAATTTAGCAATGCATGGTAACTTGTCATTAGTTTGTAAGAATAAATATTTTTATGCTTTAAAGTGACAGGAGATGAGATTTTTTTAGGATACGGATTTCTCTCAAATTGCACAGGAATCGATTGTAGACCACCTACCAAGAACGTCCGACGGGTTTATGGGCAAACAAGTACAAAAGAAAACAGGTTAAACCTTGTTTTTGAACTGGCCTGACAATCGTAATGGTCCCCATAGAACACCGTTGCTTTGACTTTCTGTCGGGCCCGACGGACGAACGAAAAAGTACTAAATCATCATCTTATACATAAAGACGGGTATTCGGCTTATTCACTGCAGATAGGTGTGATCTAATACATTGGAAAGCATCCAATATGCAAAAAATCTGGGTTCGAAAAAAAAAAATGGGGGCGCTCATATGGGAAATCTCCTCGTTGGTCTCTTTAACCAAAACTGACATTAACCGGGCTCTTTTAGCTCTGCCCCAAAAAAAGGAAAATTTACTGCCTTTTGTAATTAACGGCAATTCAAACAATTGGTGTTAGTTGTTGATGTAACAATAGTATAATTTCATATTCAAAAGAGTAAGATGTATCGCATTTTAATTGTTTTGTTTTTGTATGTTAATTGTTTGCTACATATATTGAGGAGTTAACACTTAAGTGGTAAGGCATCTGTCAGAACAGGTGAAATCAAATTTGTATTTTCTTTACAAAGAGTGATAACCTGATTTATATGTATTGTCTCCTGAACATGTTAGGAGACAATAATGTAAAGCAATATGGCTGGTATCTAAGGGAGAATAACTTTAGACCTGGGTTTTAACCAGGGTGTTCCTACAAGAGGGGGACCTTTTTTCGTACAACATATCTATATGGTTTTTTTTTAAAATGGATAGAGTAGCCAAAACTTTAGGCCAAGGTATATTGTAGGAGGGCACAATAACCAAGTATTAATTTCCATGGGGTCATCCCCTGGGTCTGACAGGGGATTGGGAAATGTCCCGGGTCTGACGGGGTAGGGAAACCATAGGAAAAGGTCAATATTGCATAAAAAAGATGAACGGCTGAACAATATATTTTTCTACATGGAACTAAGTAGGCCATATGTATATGTAGGAGGGGGAAATCCCCTACGACCCTTTTAATCAATTCCCCGGGCCTTCCGCTGGTCTGACACAGGGGTAAGAAAAATGTCAAAAAGTCAACATACACCAAAGTCAACATTCAGGCCTTGTCTTTTACAAAGAGCTAGAGTAGCCAAACATGGATATATTACAGAAAGGCACAGGCCCTTACTGACACGTAATTCATTCCCACCGGGGCCTCCCTGGGTCTGATGGGGGTGGGGGCCATTCCTTCATTTACTGATTAAAGGGCCATACTCCAATTACCAAATGAGGGGGGGGGGGTAATTCCTCCAGGTACCAATTTAAGGGGCATTTGGTCATTGCACAAATTAAAGGGCCTCCTATTTACCTTAAGGGACATTCTATAAGTTACCAATTAGTTCTTCCCGTCATTTTTTACCAATTAAATGGCCATTCCCACCATTTACAAATTAATAGGGCTATTCCTTGTTATTCAATTAAAGGCTATTCATTTACAATTAAAGGCCATAGTCCGTCATCTACCCTTTTAAAGGGCCATTCTTCATTTACCTTTCAAAGGGTCATTTTTTTTACTTTTGAAAGGTCAGCAGTTACCATTTAGCCATTCTTTCATGAGTTATCACTTAAGGGACTATTCCATCAATTTACAACTTAAAGCGCTATTCCTGCATTCATTAATTTTAAAAGGTTCTCCCTTCATTTACCAATTAAAGGGCCCATTCTGTCATTTACCCATTAAGGGTCATTCCTTTATTTACCATTAAGGGTCATTAATTTATATGGCAAGGTGCAGTTCAATTACCATGTCAAGGGACAATTCCTATTTTGTGGCCAAAGCTATAGCTGACGGCATATTAGCCTTCGGTTGTTAAGCTGTATGATGTATGCATGTTTGTATGTACCTTATTTTGTCAATTTTACAAAAAGCGAATCTTGAGCAGAACGCAAAGTCTGACAAAGACTTGGTATGTGGGTGGTGATGGACACAAGTATGCAAATGTGATGTGATGGTTATACTGGCATATTAATGAGCTCAATTTGCATATTCTTCTGATAATAAAAAAAGGGCGAAACCAGGCCAGGGTGTTGACAAATATCTGATACGAAACATGATAATCATGACTCTTGTATTTTAGCATTAAAGTTGATGGTCTCGCTGAGTTTTAAAAACATAGTTGAGATGCAGTCAGCCAATATATTTTTGCAACTCATAGCTGACCAATAAATGGGGCTCAGTCGATATTTATGATTTGGCATGTGGGTGTGGTTGCACACAAGTTATTTACTCATATTAAAATGTTCTGATTCAGAATTGGTAAAAAAGAGCATAAAGGGCCCCACTTTATTATCCCTAACGTCATTTGGAGGAAAAATCGGATTCTGATGAAGGCAGGGTCCGCTTATGTATTTTTCAAAAAAGTGCATGTAGAGACAGGATACAGTAAGGGACATTAGGGATATATAAAGACCTCCGTATATGGTATACCGCAATCTCTTGAATTGCCACCTTTAAGACAGTATGTAGTTCATAAAAGTTCTGTAAAATACTCATGAGGAAAAACGATATTTCTGACTACTTAATTTTAGGTGTATGTTATAATTATTAAAGTAAGAAATAGATGTCAACTTTTATTATGAAGGAGTGCTTAGTGTATCTCCGGTAGAGGAGCAGAAGAGTCATTAAAAATTATTCTGTTAAGTTGACATGAGAGATATCAGCTATAACAAATGTGATTGGTCCATATGTAGGGTATATTCTGCAAATTTCATTCTGTAACCATGATGAACAAGTGATCCTGTAAGGGAGGCAGCTTGATCAGTTGGATATAACAAATTTCTGTTTGCTGTATGCTATAATGACAAATGTGATGATTCATCTCACTCATATATCCTTACATCCACTAAATGCCATTTCCACTTTACGACCCCGCTGTGTTGTTACGGGAAATTGCCCTGGATCTAACAAGGAGAAAATACGGCTACCCCCCTTTTGCGGAAGGAAATCGCCAGGTTGGTAGTCATTCGCCTCTAGGGGACATACGAGATATACTATGCTTCCTAGAGAAAAAATCATTTCTGTAACCATATTAAAGAGATGATGACTGGTAAAAAGCGAGGTACTTTGATTAAGTTTGGATTAAAAACAAAGTTCCTGTATGGGATAAGGGGACAATTGCACTGCATTGCATAAACGGAAGACTGGGCTTCACATTTTCTTGTGAAAGGGCTTTTTGAATCAATGTTTACTTGAAAACCCATTCGTGTTTTCAATATAAATAGGTTTTTTTGCTTACATGCGTGTTAATGGAAAAGCAAGGGTGGGTGCAGAAAGTGCAACATGAAGCTACAAGTGTCAGTTATCTTTTTGAACATTGATCAAATTAACTGGGAAGGCTATTTCTAGAAAGGTTACATGTTAATTGTTGAAAAATACTTAAAAAAAGCAAAAAACTAAAAAATTAAAAAATTTGAATTTATATAAAAAATATAGGAAACTTTAAAAAAATGAAAAATGAGTATAGACAATTAAAATGGGAAAAACAAGGCGTTTGCATTATTATTCACAACAAAATTGTTAAAAAATGTAACACACATAGAAATTGCAGGGGACCCTCAAGAATATTCAGTTTAATATTTGTGACCAAATAATTACTTGCCAACGTTTTAGATAGAGAGCATGTTTTAAGAGTACGACATTTTTGGTGCCACAAAAGCAGAGGTAATAACTGTTTTTATGGTTACCTGTGTACAAATTTATTGCCACTTAATGTAGTAGTTTTCACTTTTAATTTCCAAGTTTTTTTTTATTGTATGAGCTGGTCAGATTGAAGTATCGATTTAAATGGCACAAATTGAAGTTTATTGTCTGTGGATGTTTTGGTGTTGTGGAGGGGTGGTTGAGAAGTGCTACAAGTATATCTGAACTCTTCTTCTTCTTGCGTATGAGGCAGTAAGTCGACTTGGCCATAGTCGATGTTTGCATTTTAAATTTAGATTTAACCCAGTATTATCATTATCTATTATTAGTATCATCATTTTCTTCTATTTTCAAAGATCGTGACACAATTTCACGCGTAACTAAAGCTGAATTAGGCCTTCCTGATAGTCCAAGAGCATTAGATCTAACGTTAAAACCTGTTAATAGCTCATAAACAACTGAATTTTCAGGATAGGTCTAAGAATAGGTAGAAACATACTAAAAGTCCCCGAAATCCTCCTGGCCGCTCTTCCTAAAATTCAAGGAGGGCGGTCAAAATGGCTGCCATGTTCCAAAATTTTATCGTATCTTTGCAAACAGACAAGTTGGAAATAGAAATAAAGTGTCCAAACAATGTTTTAAGGCACAAGGATTACAATGAAGTCATTATTTTGAGAGTTCAAAAAAAGTACCCAATCAAGTGGCGGTTCAAAAATGGCGTCATTTTTCCAATTTTATCGTATCTTGCAACCAGACAATTTTGGAAATACAAATAAAGTGTCCGAACATATGTATTTAAGGCACAAGGAATGCAAAATGAAGTCATTATTTTCGAGTTAAAACTTACAAGGACCCTAAAATAAGATGGCGTCCAAAATGGCGCCATTTTTCTAATTGTATCATAACTTCCTATGCAAATTAGAAATACAATAAGTGTCTATACATATGTTTTAAGGCAATAAAGAATCTAATTATTAAAAAGCTTTCTAGAGTGCCCAAAACTAATAACTAACCAAAAAAAGACCGCACATTTGTTATCTTTAATCCTAACTTTTACAAGCAATCATATTAGAAATACAAAAAAGAGCCTAAACATATGCTATATACAGGGGAATCTAAAAACACATATTAGAAAGGTCAAAAATCCTAAGGTTCATGCCTATTATCTGGTGGCAACCGACCAGGAATCCCTCAGCGTCAGGTAAAGTTTGTCCATCTGCAAATTTTGGCAGCCTTTGCACATTGGCAGTGACACATATACGTAGTAGGAATGATAGTAATTAATATGCAAATATTATGAAGGTGCACTAACATTTAACTATGTGCATTTTTACATTAGATATTTTGAAATATGAATACATGCCTGTCATTTTAACACCATAATAAGTGAGAAGGGAAAGCGCCTAAGAAATGGGTGTGTTTGCTAGCCCATTGTTCCAAAAATGGTCCCTATCGTATCTTATGTACATCATTTGGTCACTGATATGGGGAAAGAAATGAGGTGCCATTTTATTACATTTTCAAGAGACGGGCGCTTTATTAGGCAAAGAAGCCTGTATTAGATTTTAGTAATTTTTAATTAATTCACACTGGGTTTTGGCTTCCATTTGATGTGGTTAGAGCAAAAACACAGGGTATGCCCACCATCTAACACAGTTATGTCCATTCACTAAGCTAATGTCCACCTCCTGAGGTCTTAACTTGGCAACAGGCCACGTATTAATAAAGGATAGGGCCTTCAGGCTGTGCTCTTCTCCTTTTTATATCCTTTGTGCTCACATTCTTACTTGCGCAGCCCTCTTTGGCATCTTGATGAGTACACCTTATAGGTTGCATGCCATAGACAAAGATCACATTAGAGAACTTTTAAAGTGACCTTAGGCTCTTTACCAGTACCAGAATACCACTCACGTAGCTGAGGGGTGTATCAAACAGTTAACCCTTAAGACAGATCATTCTCAACTCCTTAACTCCTCATCTCCGTAAAGCCGGCAGAAGCAGATAGAGACACGTTAATTGTATCAACAACTCTAGCTATAGCAGAGTCAGACGAGCTGTCAGTTATTGTCATCGGTCCGGGTGTCATGTTGGTGTATCGAGCGACTACTATTATCTACTACAGATATGTACATATTGTCCCACCAATCCTTTAACAGTCTTAATTCATTCTTAATTCAGTCTGAATTCATGAAATTCAGCTTGCCATCGGAGAAACTATAGAAATCATTTAGTTTCTACATACTGTGACGGCTTGGGATACTTAGTCTTCAGTCCT
The DNA here is from genome assembly GCA_023653785.1 of Ophioderma brevispina. NCBI lineage: Eukaryota > Metazoa > Echinodermata > Ophiuroidea > Amphilepidida > Ophiodermatidae > Ophioderma > Ophioderma brevispina. The sequence continues at coordinate 1,707 of JAMKCH010028581.1, read as the reverse complement.
CATAGATCTAACTGCTGCGTATGATACAGTCTGGCATCGAGGTCTCTATCTCAAGCTACGCAAAGCCTTCCCTGATGTCAAGCTGTCAAGTTCATAATGCTGTCATTCCAAGACAGATATTTGTCATGGAAAACATCAAATGCATGGTAAATGCAGTAGAAAGCGCCAACTTTGGATGGTGCCTCACAAGTTTCTGTCCTGGCACCAGTCTTTTCAACATTTACAGCTCAGAAATGCCAAAGAGATTGTTCGCAGTATTCCTAAGCAGATGATATGGCACTTGGAATGGTGCGATTTCTTCTGGGCCTTAGCGAATGGACTTGCAGAGAAAGACTAATCACTGTAAGCTAATCATCCCCGATGAATTTGAAACTCAGCAAATCAAAGACTCGTCAGCACTATTTTTCACCTGCAATCAATGCGCAAAAAGAAAACAACCAAATCACTCTTTAGCTGGAGGATAAACTGTAACACGACTCAACACCGCATACCTTGCTGCCATAATGGACAGCAGCCTTACTTCCTTCCAAAACACCAAGGCAGTCGCTGCCAGACGCAGTCTCGTCCCAATCTCCTCAGAAGGTCCGCAGAAGGATGGGTGGGCATCTTTCGACACTTTACATACACACGTTGTTTCGCCATAATGAACTGCGACTGAATACGCTGCACCAATATAGAGTCCAAAGTATTACACTCACAAAATGATTCGTTTTTTGAATGTTGCAACCCGAAACTTATTTAATGCCTTTGGCGACGCTGTAGAAGATCTTTTACAATTCGTCGGGCATCAGCTCCTCTAAATATTAGGAGGAAATTTACAGATGATAAAGATCCAAACGTGTGCATGAACATGTTAGCCTAATCCCCCCACTCACTTGCTGACGCAAGCCAGGTCAATGCCGTCGCAGTAATTATCCCTATCGATAATCTGGATCGATGACATAATGGTCTGGCAATGGTCATCCTCTACCTTGAACCTAAGCAGTGTTGTGGACAGTCCATCAAGTAAGCCCAAGGACTGCGACGTGATAGGGAGCATGGGCAAGTAAACAGACTAACTGGAATGCCGTACAAAGCACTTTTGGAGAGAGCTACAGGGGGATTTTTGGGGACTTTTAGTATGATATTCTACTCATATTCCTGAAAAATTTAGCTTGTTATCAGCCTATTTGCAGGTTATAAACTAATGCTCTTGGCCTATTATGACAATGGCATTATAACACAAAAAGATACGCTCAGGACCTTCATGTATAGGGCCACTGTTTACACCCCAGACGGCTTTTTATACAAATATGCCTCCCTCCAGCTAAGGTTTGTGATCGCGAGAGTTCAATGACACTCCCCTCGGGAGAAAAAAAATCTAGACTTGTCTTTCAGCTGCGGTCAGGTAATCTGGATTCTGTGGATTCGAATAGTAAGATTCTGTCAATCATCAGATATAAAATGAATAGGACTCGTCCAAATGTTAAAGCGATGCATAGAATCGGATGAAAATACTGGGTTTTTTTTTAATGAAAATAATTCAGATCTTGATGAATGCAAGTTCACTTCGATATAAAACATTCAGTTGGTATATTTTTACACGAAATTATCTACTTTATTGTGATTTGTGATTTTAAAGTAGGCCAACGTGCAAGTTTCTCTACCTTTACCTATCGGATAAAATGAGTCCGTCATTCTTGAAAAATAGATCTATCGGCTTCAAAT
>JAMKCH010028580.1:0-42107 GCA_023653785.1 Ophioderma brevispina | reverse complement strand
TGACAAAGCAATAGTCTGGCTTCATTTTTAGGTTCACAATCCTTTCAAACTCACCTATTTACGTAATAGGCTAGCAATCCACTTTTCCCGACCTTTACATTTCCTGACCACCAATCTGTAGCGCTCCAATATGGTCAAACTCAACACAAAATTCAATGTTTTCAACGCACCGTGACATAATTGGCACTGTTAATTTGCTTGTTTACAACGTGGGAAAGTTACATCATAGCCAGTCACTCACCTCTTAGGGCATAGTATATTGTCTAGGTGATATGGGTGTTTCCCCAGGTTTATTCACCTCGTCGGTGACGCCAGTCACCGACATATCACTCACATACTTCTTGTTGACCAATCAGAGCAATAATCAGGTCACTTCTTTCTTTCCCATTAGCCACGCCTCCCGTTGTGGGCGGGGCATAGTCAGGGAAGTCATGCACACATTCTATGGCCCACACGTGCTTTAGAAGCTTACAGCTGTGACCTGCAGTGGTATGTTGAATGTTGCAATAACATTGGCGGGACTCTTGGTATTTGCATAATCTTGTAGATTTCATCTGGACTGCAAGTAATGCCACTTGAATTGTACAATGTCTATTAGACTTGGGAATATGCAGTAATATTACCTTTCGAGTACTGGGAATACTTAACAAAATAAAGGTAAATTAAGATTTATCTGGCTAATATGAACACAACAAATGTGTTCTCAGATTGTATGGTCTATCTCTGAATATGTGTCAAGAATTTAAAACGGCTATTTCAACTTTGGTTTACGATAATAATCTCAATTCCCATTTCCGACTGTTTTCAATCTAATAAACAATGGAACTATCAATGGATGATAACAAGGTGAGTTAATATGTATACACTATACACAACACACGGTAGATTTATTGATTGCGGTTTGTTATTTTATGGGCTTCCAGCTTCGTAGTGGACTTGAATAATGCAATTTTTAAAAATCGGAAATCGGGATCGGATCGGCAGATTAAAAGAGAAATCAATCGGAAATCGGCTATTCAGAACTTGGGGTGATCGGTTGGACACTACTTGGGTGCACACATGCACAGATGCATGTGGATTTTCTTCTGTGCATGTAGCTCTGAAAACCTACATGCATGCTGTGCATGTAGGGCAGAACCAAAGTTAGTCAATTTTAGCTCATGGGACACAAAGTAATACCAAATAGAATGTGTTCTAGTTGATATTTTGATGATATTGTATGAATGACATACAACTGATCAGTTATACTGCTGAGTTAAATTTTATTTTTGGGTGCATGCAACATTGATTTTGTGCATGTATAGTTTTTGTTCCACATGCACTGGTGCATGTAAAATTTATTTTGTAAATCGAGCACTGCCCAACGCCATCTTAAAACCAATCCACCACATGTTTCTTTTTGGTCCCCCGCCAACTTTAGTTGGCAAAGGGGGACTATAGAAATGCCCTGCGTCCGTGTGTGTGTGCATGTGTGCGTGTGTGTGTGTGCGTGCGTCCCACGCAATATCTCTGGATTGACCCTTTCAAGGTCATGCGGGGTCATTCAAGGTCAAATGGAATTAAATTGCTATAGCCCTTGTCAATTGTGGTAGGATGATGAAACTTGGTGGGTGTGGTCAGCATTTAGTGCCGAAAAATTTGAAGGTCATTTAAAGGTCATGATGGGTCATTCAAGGTCATACCACTAAGTAGGTGGTAGGATGATGAAACTTGGTGGGTGTGGTCAGCATTCAGTGCCAAAAAAATTGAAGGTCATTTTAAAGTCATGCGGGGTCATCCAAGGTCAAATCACTAAGTATGTGGTAGGATAATGAAACTTGGTGGGTGTGGTCAACATTCAGTGCCAAAAATTTTGATGGTCATTTCAAGCTCATGTGGGGTCATCCAAGGTCAAATCCATACACATGGTAGTATGGTCATGAAAACTGATGGGTGTAGTATGCATTCATTGCTGAAAATTTTGAAGGTCATTTCAAGGTCATGGGGTTATTCAAGGTCAACTAACTCAACATGTGGTAGGTCATGAAACTTTGTGGATGTGGTCAACATTTTCTAAACCGAAAATTGTGAAGGTCATTTCAAGGTCAAGTTGAGTCATCTAAGGTCAAATAACTACAAATAGTTGTACATGGTTAATGTAGTCAACATTTGATACTGTCAAATTGCAACTGCCACTTATTTCCATCACAATTCTCCCTGTGATCTTAAAATTATATTTCCCTCCATTTACTATCGCAACGGGCGGGGGACCTTTGTGGTTCGAGAACCGCCTTGTTGACCTTGAAATTACCAATTGATAACCCCAAATGTATGATCCCTGCATGTTCTCTACTATATCAACATACCTTGAAATTCATTCAGTTTAAAAATGTTGTAATCCAAAGGTGAAAATGAAGTAGTTTTATTTCGGATGTTCACTTTTCGATGTCTGGCATGTTTACTTACTAAGTTTTAAAAGTCTGTCTTGCCAGGGGCGTTCGTCACCAAATTTTGAGTGGGTGTTTAAATTTAACATTCACACCAACATAAAACGCCTTGTGGGAAACACTACCATGCTTATGTTACCCGCTTTTGCTTTTCAATTGATAATGTTGCATGTTGCCAACTCGCCGTTGCCGTCAGCTTTTTTCACCCAAAAGTGCTTCGTGGAGAATCGTAACTTGTTGATCAACAAACAAAAGCACGGAACTCGACCTTTGACCCGTCAAACTCCAAAACTGGTTACCACCGTTCATGACAGTTTAATGGAGTAAATCTGCGTTTAAATTTCATCCAATTAGTACATTATTTTGCCATTTGGTTGAAAACAACGTGTGGATTCTTGGTCTGTAGTATTGTAAGATGCTACAGAGTCCTATTTGAGTAAGTTTTGTAATTCTTGACGATGTCAGATGACTTTAAATGGCATTATATTGGCTTATTTTGGAAACCACCATCACGGTACAGCAGCATAACCTTTACGTTAGTTTATATGTATACAATAATGTCCAAATGTTAAAAGATGAAGGTAAGACGAAAAGGTTTTGCTCAGCAGAACTAAGGCAAGATAGGGTACGTGCAGCTTGACATGTGCCAACCCGGAAGCACAAATAAGTTCTTGACAAGTGTACCGCGATTTGTAATTGGTCGGGAGACATGCACCTATACCGCGATTTAATTTGCATTAATACATTGCGTGCTTTCGGCTTGCCTGAGAAATTCTGACATCGACTGTACCATCCCTAGTTAGGAACTCTCACTCAGACTCAGAGATGATTGTTTTTCATTGTCACTAGATAACACTACCAGTATAGCATAGTGGCATAGGATATTGTGTATTTACAGTGAAAATATACATTCACACGGGTGCATGAACACACTTTTACCGGACACTCAACAATATTTATAAAGGAGTCTAGGTTTGCCGCCGGGCACCGCTACTCCATTGCCATACACACGCAAAAGAATCCTCAAACCACCAATAAAACGAGGCATGTCGTGCTAATTATGACGTCACACCACCCTGCACCATGCATAATGCATGTCGTGTGATCTATTCCAACCAACTACTGCACGGGAACGTGCATGTACAATCAGTGGAAATCCGATGCGCCGTGACACGAGGTTGCGATAGTCCATGTGAATTGAATGTAAAACACGATCGATCGAAACTAGCAAAACGGTATAATGGAACGATGTAATGGATGGGAAATGTTTTGAAGAAGTGTGGTTTTGCTTTGTGCATATCAGCAATGTCAGTAGCATTATAGACGATGTCAGAACTAAACCACTGACATTTTCGCTTATATATGCGACTTTGATCTATTGCAATACAAATTGTACTAAGTGTCTATGAAATTATTATGAGCAAAATGGGAATGAAATGTAATTGGATAATTTGACTCAGGTGCAAGCTTTCTGTGCTTTGGTATAGCGCTATACAGGTGACCCAACCAAGGTTAATTATATTAAGGGGGCATCTACCCTCAATCCTTTGTGGAGCAAGAATTTCTGAGTTTTCTTAATTTCTGAATTCTCACTACTTTCAGCTCTATTTTACTTTTTATTGATGAAAATCGGACATTCCGTTCCGATGCTACAGTTGATCAAAGTGCATTGTACCATGCAAGTAAATACTATTTCTTATGTTTCTTATTGTTTTTCAAGCAGCTATATTTACTTTTTATCTTATTGTTTTTCAAGCAGTGATATTTAAGAAAATGCCAAAATAAATTAATTTTGGCTAATTAATATGTTGATTATTTCCTGATATTTTGTATTTATAAATTAGCATAATTAATGTAGATAATAAATTTGACATTTTCAAATCAAAACTGCCATACATTTTATAAATAAAAAAAGAAAAACGTAAAAAAAATAAAAAATTATATCTTTTTTTGCAATTTTCGGCAACTTGGAAATTTGCCCCCCAAAATTTGGCACTTCGAATGGTGTATGACCACCACAATTGGCCCACATGTAGGTTTTATAATGCTCTGCAACTTAATGGGAGGAAGGAATTTTTGATATCTGGTCTTACTTTTTGATTTATAAGCCATCAAAGTCAAAATCCAGCAAAGAAAAATGAATTTTTCAAGAATTGGTTGCCATGGCACACAGGGATTAAAATGAAAATGTCCTCCGCATAGTTGGTTGACGCTTGACCATGTAACTTACCTGGGATAGCAGCAAAAACTGGTAAAAAAAAGGAACATCCTATTGTTACTAATTTTGGGGGGCCAAAATGTGCAATTTTGCTTTACCCAAACTTCAACAATTTGACCCTTTGACCCAGATCATTTGCATATGCGTATCGAAATTACAAATCTAATATTCTGAAACCCAGTCAATAGCTTTTGAATGATTTATAACAGCCATAACTTCAACATTTCAACTATTCTACCCTGACTTGTCAAATACCACCTCAAAATGAGGGTAGGCCCCCTTAAGCAGTGGCGCGCTTTTCGGTATTAGTGATGTTGTAAGAAGTTTGGTTTGTGGGGTGTGCGCCATTTGTGTGACCAACGGACACACATGACCTGATGAATTCTACGGGAATAATAGTGCACTTTAGTCCGTTAAAGTCGCTGAATCATACCCCCCCCCAGGGTCATGTGATGTCAGTGGGTCACAAAAAGGGCCACACCCCTATCACACACACAAATTTACAAACACCCCCCACCCCCCCCCCCACACACACAAACCATTTCCAATTTCATATTTTACCCTTTCAAAAAGGATTTTTGTTTCCACGTTTCTTGAATACAGAGAGAACAGATTGGGCATCATATAATTGAGGTTTGTTTCTGTGTGTGAATTGTGCGCTTCCATTCATCGCATGCTTGGTGCTCATATCAGTAAAGTCAAATGCATTCAGCTGGACCAATGGAATGACGATCAGGTTGAGGTAATGGGAAGTTAACATTATTGTTGTATGAAGCATTTACCACTACAGTATAAATTTGCTTATTTGATAACTAAGGTTTAATTAATCTGGATTAGTTAATAAAGCTTGTGTACACCCAATTACGCTTTTAACCATAGCTCCCTACCTCCTGCGGGGTGGTTAAGCGGTCCCAGCCGGCAATAATCGGCATTTTGTCTATCTGTTATTGCTGGTTAGATATTAACCTATACATGTAGCACAGAGATTTGTAACGAAAAGATGGTAATGTGTGATGCCGGGGGGTCTCTTCGGTAATTATCTGAGGGGTAAATGCCTAGCCAGCACTTATCGGGAGTGACATTTTTTTCCCAGTAAATGATCGCCTGGAAATAATCGGGAAAAAAAAATAGAAAAATACGAAGATCAAAACATGTGTTTACCAGAAACATGGCCCATGCGGAGTCATCGTTAAAAACATAACCTTACTCCATCCTAATCCCTGGGCCTAAAGTGCCAAGCACGCACTAAAAGGCAAATTTAAGCTGTGCAGCAAAAACTCATAGGCACTTGTGCATTAGAGGCACTGGGTATTTACCCTGTATTAAGACCAAGAAAAAAAAAAACCAAGTCGGGTCTAAGAAGACCGCACACATTTTGTAATTAAAATTGGATGCTTCAGCCCAAATTTATGGTCGAGCTATGAGTGCAAAAAGTGGGCGAGATGCAGTCTGAGCCCCATATTTTAAAACTCCATAGCGGGAGGACCAATAAAGATTTGGGCGCAAATTATCCAATTATCATTATCATGCGTAGGATCGATATTATTTCACGTATCGGACACCTCAAAGCAATGATAAATAGTTAAAATGGTCTTTGAGCACATTTTATTATAGGTTTTTGCTCACAATGGAAATTTTTCTTTAAATCCCGCATTAGCATAAAAATTATGAGCATTTAAAAAAAAAAAATAAAAAAACATTTTGAATTGCAATCTTCACATTTGTTCTGAGACAAATGTTTTTTGGGGCTAATATTTTTTTAAAAACTGTAATTTCCACGGGCATTAGTAATTGGGGTTTCTGAGGGGGTATTATATGGCATGTACACGGTTTAAGGTAAAGTGCCCCAATGAGGTCCCATCATGGTGTTTTATTTATAGAAAAAATACCAAATCAAGAATAGTAATTTGATTTTTGACTATAAACAGTATGGTACATTTTGATAGTATGTTGAAAAACATTTTAGATTAAAATGGAGAGCACTAATGTTACTATTTTACAGACACTAGAATCCAATGTGTCTGTCAAATGCCTAATTTACAAGAAAGGCATTACTTCTTATACTATGCCTTTTTGTGTGTAAAAATGTCTCTCTCTACTTCTAAGATAAATTTCTAGTAATTTTAAGTTCCAGTGAATATATCCAGCAGTTTTACTGATTTGTTATGGTTGTGTTTGTTGGTCCATTTGGTAATTAAGAAACTGATAACATACTATCGGATGCCTGTAAACTTGGGCGGGTAACCGGGGACGGTAACTAGAGTCTAGGAAGTTGAGACCGAGTCTAGGCAAGGATTGTTCTGATTTGGATCATCATTGTTCCAGGCATCGGGTTAGGAACAGGGCTAGGAATATCGGCTCGCATGTATATTTTCTTTTGGACTTGACAATTTTCAAATTCTGACAGGATTAACAAAGTAAGTTTGTGTACCGTCGTGATGGTGTGGCTCGCTCTAGGTAGGACTTGTGTTGATACACTGACGATGTGATCCTTCCGGGCGACAAAGAAAGAAATGGCGGTTCACTGCGCACTAGCTCCAGATCGAGGGCTCCATTCCAGTATCAGATCAAATGTACTGTTTTGCTTTAATACATGGATGCAAGCCAACCACTTGCAGCTTAGCAGGTTTGGATAGTACATCCATACAATACATGGTATTCAAACAAATGGACCATAGGGGGACGTGCCAAAAACATTGGTCTTATTTTCAGCATTCTGGTATATGACGACCCCTCCTTTTCCATACCAAGTTGGGTATGGTCATCATTTTTTTCTTCAAAAATTTTCTCAAATTTTTTAGTAAATTTAAGTTAAATTTCCTCAATTCGGAAAAGCAAACATTTTCTAATAAGTGTTTGGAAATTGAGTCCAATTTCTTCAACCTGAAAGCCAAACATTCAAAATTTGTAAAAAGATTGAAATTTTGAGGGAGGAGGAAAAAATGGCAAACCAAAATAAAATATGCGTCCTTTTTTGGCAAAAAATGGTAAAAAAAAATGGTTAGAATTAGGGGTCCTACTTCCCGGACTCTTGGAGGCCGTCGCTACCCAATATAAGTTGAGACCACCTGGATTTTTTAAATTTTCAGGATAAGCAAAATCGCAGCCTGCTTATCACTTATAGACCATATAAGCCACATCTGTCTCTACACCTATCCCCTGGAGGGAAGTGAATGAAAAGGAATAACAAAAGAGGGGAAGGAAAGTAAAAAAAAAATAGTTCCATCATGACCAGGGATAAAAATGGGGCGCCCGCGGTGAGGTGCCCATCTCTCTGTCAAGTTGGTGTTTGGGCCAGACTCCCTCATATAATGTTGCTGTGGGGGGTTCGCCCCCCCCCCCACCCCCACCCCCAAAAAAACCCCATTTTTTCCCCTTTTTCCCGCCCCACAGCGAGTTGTTTTTGCCATTCCCAGCATATGCTGGTACCCGTTTACTCCTGGGTGAAGAGATCGAGGCAAGAGAGGGTAAGTCCTGCCCAAGTGCACAACACATTGGCGACCACAGCGGGGCTTCGAAACCCAAACCTTATTGCTAGAAGGTCCAGCGCTGCTGATCCACTGCACCACATGTACCAGGGATACCACGCTATTTGATTTCGAGTTCTTACATATAGTCAGGTAGAAGTTTAGGAACACAGCCTGAGAATGGAAATGGAGTACAGACTTTTCTTATCTATAGATTTTTAGTTCATTAGGAACCAAGCCAATAATTTTTGGAGGGTGTGCAAAAAAAATTTGTTACAGTGCCATTTGAAAAATCCAATATGGCTGCCACCATGTCCAAAATCACTAATAATCCCTTAGTATTTCAGCATTAGAGACAACATTTTTCTCGGTACTCCGGTGTTTTTAAGCACGAGAAAGTGTTGGTATGTAATTTTATCCTACATTGCCAAAAAAACTCCAATATGCTGCTCAAAAATCAAATATTGCTCTTGGAATCATTAATTAAAACATGATCTTAACACTCCATTATACCTATTTGCCCTACCGATTAAAGACAGCTGAACACCTAAAATAGTTCTGCAGGTGTTCAAATCTGTTACAATGGATCACACTCTGCAAGTGTTACTTTAACACCTATAGAATGCATTTCAAAACAATCCGGACAGTCAAGTTGTTCGCACATTTGGCCGTTTAGAGGCTTACTTCCAGGTCTATTGATGCTTATGCTTTACACATATGAGATACATGTAGTTTGATCACTAGTAGAAACCCTTATTGGCATTTCTCTGTAATGGAACATTTCAAAATTCAAGATGGAAAACCCCCAATACAGCCGCCTTTAAAAATGAGTAAAACCTACATTATAGGTGTAGTATATGTATTCCACCGGTCCAACCCTGCTGTTCTCTTTAGCCCGGGGACTGGCACTCATATGAAAAGCTTTCTGACCTTACTTGAGCTCACCTCTTGAGTAAGAGGGCTATGGTTCTCGCCGATTGAGCGTGTAAAGTCCTCAAAAACTAAACTTATCGTGAGGCCAAATGGTCTAAGAAAATGGCTCGCCATGGGTATCCAGACCCGTGATAATATTTTTAATCAGGCGGCCAGGAGATTCTACCATCATTAGCTAATCCACTGGCATAATGTTAAAAAATGTATTCAAAATGTTTCTGAACCAGGGTCGTTAGTAAGTGACTATTGGAAAACAACTATAGCCTTCCCGTGTGCAGCAAGGGGAGGCTTTTGGATCAATTGATTTCCGAACAGTCTGACCTCACATGGCGCTCTAATTATGTATGATTTACCAAGGGGGTCCTTTCCTTTGCGGTTCGTGCTACAATTGATTTTTTGCCTACGCTTTCCAATTTGAAATGCTGGGAAAAGAATGAACACCAGATGCCACAATGTAAAGAGAACTGAAACGTGAGATTCCTGTTCTTAATCCTGCTCAGTTGCCTCTTAAAACAAGGCCGTTATACTTGGCGGCATGACTCAGTTCTCATTACATTGTTTATTGGTTAAACTCATTGAAAGGAAACACTAATGTTAAAATGTTGGTGATATCAAAGGGAATTCTGTCATCTGGCAGTACAATCCCCACAGAGGCCGTCTTCAAACATAGTCAAGTCCGATCGTTCTGATTAACAAGTCTACTGGCAAAGCGTTGATAGTTGAGCTGTTCCTTTTGAACAGAATATCAAAAAAGCTCATGTGACTTAGTGCAACAAAATAGGCAGTTCTAGTTTTAGATCTAATCAAGAGGTACACCACAAACCTGTTTGCTGCGAAGTAGGCTCTAGGATTTGATAACAAAAGATAATAAACTTCGTCTTCGATCAATTTTTAAATTTATCGAGACTTTCCTTACCCAAACTCAGTTGCCAAACGAATTTCCCACAATATTGTTCTATTATGCTCATATGCCATATGGAATAGAAACTGGCGAGATGGGATGCGGCCAACAAACCAAGTTGAGAGTAAGTCGGCAGGACATACCAGAGAGACCCACAAGGAGAGCAGACAGAGTTAGATGAGTAGCGCGTGGGAGGATAACACGCTTTAGGGTGTGTGGTATGCGACAATGACACAGGAGGAGAGAAATCCACGCAACACAGCAGGGCAGGTTTACTTGACTGACATGCATTGCGACTACACTGGAACCGTTGTCTAATGACCAGTAGTTCTTATAAAGATTAATGTATTTTAATGTTTTAAAAGTTTGAAAGGTATTCGTAAAGTGATTGTACCCTGGGCTTTGACCCACGTAACGTTGCTAGTTGGTGCGGTGTTGGTCGTGTCTGGGTTTTTATGTATTGTTTTTAACCATTGTTATAAAGTAATGCATTCTATATATAACATCAACTAATTATTATTATAAAGGTGTAAAATTAAGGTATGGGATAAGTATTTGAACATTTGCCATTCTTATCTGGAATTTCTGTTTCTTTACATGCAAAAATGTTAAGATGGGGGCAAGGTGGCAGGCCTTTTTACCTTCTTTAAAACTAATAAATTAAAACTAAATACGTTTTAAAATTAATGTATGAGATGTATGTCTTTGAGCATTAACCCTAACCCGGCCCGGGTCGTTTTGCCGGCCGACGGCCCAAATGCAACGAAGGGCAATCTTTTTTATTTTTAACGGCCAGATGCAACGAAGAGCCAATTTTGGGTTAATTGCATATCGGCGTTTTTCCGGATAGGAAAATAAAGTAGCGTAAAGTCAATAACGCCCAGATTTGCAACGACACTAAAAAAAACATCGCGTCATTTTCCGGAAGACTCTGCCCAGATGCACGAAAAAAACATCGAGTCCTTTTCCCGGAAGCGGCCGATGCAACAAAAACCATCGCGCCATTTTCCGGAAGAGTCCCAGATTGCACGAGAAAAATCGCCGTGCGAATTGAAATAAAAACCGGGATAATAATATAAATAAATAAAAAAATAAAATAAATAAATCACTATAAAATAATGGATGCGTACTGCACATGATCTGCAGAAATTTGTAGCTTATAGTTCGCCAGTCGTAGGTGGCGCTATTACCGCTACATCTTCATAGTCGTGCGTGGCGCATTTGGTACGTCATGCGCGGTTGACGTCAGAATACGTTATGATAATTAAACAAATAGCTTATCGAAAATGGTGGCAGCTCTCACCATCGAAATCTGAACCCTAAAAAAAATTGATTAAGTACAAATCGTCCACCAAATCAAACATTAATTATTATTATACAATATTGAGTTATTCCAACTATCACACTATATTGTCTAGGGCATTTGTACAAGGTGTCACCCGCCTGATGATAAGCATTGCGCCTTCTGCGGGCAAAACCGTCCGAAAAATGACCAGGGAAAAGAATCGCATCATTCCCAGTGATGACGGCCCAAATGCACGAGGAACATCGCGTCATTTTCGTAAAGACGGCCCCAAATGCAACGAGAACATCGCGTCATTTTCGTTAAAGACGGCCCAAATGCAACGAGGAACATCGCGTTAATTTCCGGTAAGACGGCCCAGAGGCAATGAGGGCACAACTGAGAGGTCATTTGCGCGACCAAAAATAGTTGTTGACGGCGAGATGCAACGAAAAACATTTTGCGACCGGTACCCACGTTTTCGTTTGGCTAGCAGTGCCTCTTGGCCGTGTTAGGGTTAATTAACGCGTTATAGTATAGTTATTTGTTTTGACAAAACCATATAAATTCAAAAAGACGGCCAGTATATATGACTATATGGACAATTCTCGGTTTTAAAAAAATTAAAAGCAGCCCTATTGCTTCCATCTTGCATTGGGAAGCTTGTTAACACACTTGAAATGTCAGATATGAGTTCCTACTGGGTATAGAGCCAGACCGAATTATGCCTCTATCACAAATACTTGATGAGTTATGGTCATTGAATGATTTCAGGGCATATTGGGTTTTAGGGTGGCCATATTGGATTGATGGTTAATGTTGTGATCAACATCACTCCAAGAACCGGGCCAAAAAATGATTCCTCGTGCTTAAAACCTGGATATAGTGCATAAAAATCTTATGGCCATTTGAATGAATTCAAGAGACCGTGAGATCAGCGGCCCAATGGATTCTAGAAAAGGCACTGCACTAAATTTTGCACACACCCTCCAGAGTATTAGATTAGGTCATCATTGACAAAATATCAATCAATAGAAAAAGTCTTTGTACTCCCTTTTCCACCCTGTGCCCACAATTCCTCATGACTATATGTCTTCGTTTTGAATGACGCTAATCGAATACATAAGGGACATGGTGCAATGTTTTAATTTTTGTGTGATTTCAGGATGGTCGGGAAGGGTTATAATGCACATAGCCTTTGTATTTGTATGGATCCACTCCCTCCCTCCGTGGAATAAAGGTCCAGCATGAAGTCATATTGCATTTTTTTTCAAATAAATGTTCATGAGGCACTCATACATGTAGTCATTTTCAATTTTTTGTGTAGTTTTAACATCAGGCATGAAATGGGCTTAGCTTTTGTAAAAACCTGTGAGTCAGAGAGGTTAAGTCATTCACTTTTGTTATCAAAGATTCAATGATCGCTCAGATTTCCTGTGAGACTTTGCATTCAGGAAGGAGCTTCCCCAATTCCCTCCCCATTTTTTCAAGCCTGGAAAAGGGCTAGGAAAATATTTGCACATAGCCCCAAACTACATTGGTTGGCTGCTTTTGGTCTTTTTTGGGGGGTTAACCCTCGTCTACCTAGGGGGGGGGGGGGGTTGGGTGGTTACCACCGCCCCTTCAGTTTTTTTTTCCCCGCTTGTAAAACCCCCCTTTTTGGTGCCAATTATTTTTAATGTAATTGGTCAATTGACATGTTCCGCTCCTTTTAATCCAAAAACAAACATCCACCGGGGTATAGGGAGATACAGGGTGATCCCCAAGTGATCGATAGGGGGTGGTAACCACCCCCCCCCCCCCTTCCGGAAGAGACGTACTCAACATGCTAACCAACACGGAACATCACAGACACTTGATTTTGTAGCCATAGTAGATAGGGGTCCTCCTCTTTCCATTGATCCCAAATAATTGACCAACATGCCTAGCATTACGGCACAATGACGTCATAAAGTTCGCATGTCAGCAAACTGCATTTCCATAGACCACACAGTGGAAATCAATTTTTCGCCAAAAACGGTTAGGAAAACAGATTTTCCAATTTCATGCGTGTTTTTGACTCTACTTATGGGAAAGACTAGTTTATATAATGACTCATGTTGAGAGCTATAATAGGGTGTTTGAGTTGCTAAAATGCGAAATATAAATTTCCAACCCTATATTCAGTATTTTCGTATTTCCTCAACATATGACGTCCAATGGTGACGTCATCATGGGGATGTTAGTACTTATTTCGGTACCAATGGAAGAAAAAACTCTAAGCTATCCTTGGTACCAATTTACAGAATGTCGGTGTTCAGTAACGAAAATATCGGGGGGGGGATATATCCCCCCCCCCCCCTTCGGGCAGTTTTGGTTACAAATTACAAAAAAGGCTCCATGTAGACGAGGGTTAATACAGAAACTCATTATTGTAATATATTTAAGATGTTTTGCAATTGCAGCCTTGAAAGCTTAAACCCATGTAACGTGAACAATTTACGGTTCTTACTCGCAGCAAAGAACTAAGCCTGACCTTTTATTTATTTGCTCTAGTTCACATAATGACATAATTCTATGGCCTGTTGATCATATGCAGCACAAAGCATGACAAAATTGTTTTTTGTGTCAACAAGCTTTCACTATGATGCTTTGCTGACCTGCTCAGAATACTTGTAGTCCAGAACTAAATAATAGTTGAAGAAAAACAAACTCACAGCTCAGGATTAAATTTGTGTACTCATGGTGTGATGTAGGACTGGTTTTCTCATTCCTTACTTCCTACTATTAACTGCAAATTTCACAGGTTTGGAGGCATTTAGGAAGCCCAGTGTTGGATAGTGTCATGGTCATGAAAAGCACTGCAGACAGCCATTACATGTATTATGCTTCCTCGCTAATGCCACTTTGGGCTTTGTTTTCTACCTGTATCTCAAACATATCGGGTGAATATTGGTTTAAGATGTAGTGGGTTGGAGTCGAACTGAATCCTATGCAACGCACGTTGTGTCATGCACAGACACCACATACACAAAGCATGTACGCCTGCATATGTACACACATTACCACCATACATGCATGCACACATATTACCCATACGTTGTACATCACGCACAAACATATATGTCAAAAAAATCTGCATTCAGAAATAAAAATAATTAAAATAGTTTTTCTGCTCCATGTTTGAATTGGTTGTGAAGAAGGATAACAGCAGGCTTTCAGAAAACGTTTATTTGGTGTAATTTGGACTTCGGAGGAAGAAGTTATGACTAATTTCGGAGAGACCTAATAGGCCCCCGGGAGCTAGCATACATTTGGAACACATCTCAAGTACAAAAGGTTAGTGATGAAATATGTAACAGGGGCCCCTGATACACAATTCTTAAGTGCCACAAATGTGCGTGCCTTAAGGAGAGGGGGGCCAAGACAAAGTTTGTACAGGGGTCAAATTTTTAAATTTATCCATCGTGCTGAAAGTATACACTTATTTTTCTAACCAAAGGATTCAGGAAAGTATAGTTGTCTATCTACAACGTACAGTTTAAGAGTTATAGACTAAAGGCAGCAAAAATCAATAAAAGGGTAAACTTCAGTTTGTAGCAGGGCTCAAATTTTTAAGTTTCCTAAGTTTCGTCCGATTTGATAAAAATGGTGGAAATTATTGGTGGAGCTCATAGGATCAAAATAGAGATCGTGTTGAGTGGTCTCAATGCTTGCTTAAGTAAGTAGGGGGAAACAAGGTCCAGCCCCATGAATGCAATGGACGTTGACCTCTGTGCCTCGCCGACACGTTAAACAAGTAATTTTAGACAGTCAACTATTCCTTATTTTTAATCCTTTGAACTCCTCATAATTTGCACCATTTTTGTCTCGCCTTACACTTGTTCGGCAGAGACTTAGTATCACTTTTCTTCTGTCTGTCTGTCTGTCGTCCATCCTCCCGTCCTGTCTGTCCTGGTCTGTCTGTCTGTCGGTCATGCTGTCTGTCCTGCCTACGTCCGTGGTTCACGGGCTTGTATACTATTTATCTGGTTCCGTAAGGGCTATGATGATGTAACTAGGTGAAATAAGCGGGTCCACAGTTCTGCGACCTGATTTAGATTTTGGGCGGAAATATGCAAATTAAGTATCTAATTTGCATAATTAAAGAAAATTTTCCCGCAAGGCTGTGTACAAGTTTTCTGGAGTTCCTTAAGACGTATGAATGCTGTACTTGGTGGATGGGAGCGGGCTGGAGAGTTCTCGAACTGATTAGATTTCGGCGTATTTCGGGCAAATTAGTAGCAATGAGCTAATTAATATGCAAAAACCGTAATTGCTATATTTTGACACTGTACATGGATGGAAAATTCCTTAACTGCATGAAGCCTATCATGGTGCGCATCTTTTTTGCCAATTTGAACAGTTTGATTTACTGCGGCTTAGTATGGCAAAGGAGCTAATTAATATGCGTAATTACTGTATCTCTGAAACCGTACTCGGATAGCAAAATTCCTTCGCTGCTGAACGAATACTATGCCATGCATCTTTTGAGCGAATCATAATTGGGTCAAAAGTGCAAGTGCGCCGATTAAAGGGCATTTTTTGATACATTGATCTCATTAAAATATGCATATTGCCTTGTATCACTGAAATTGTACATTGGATATGCCAAATTCCTTCGCTACCTGAGACTTCTAGTTGCCGTACCTCTTTTGTATGAATCACATTGGTGGTCAAAGTGCAAGTGGATCATAAAGGGGCATTGTTGATGCAATTGACTATTACATTATTCGTAATTTGCTGTATTGCGTAAATGTACATTGTATATGCCAAAATTTCCTTTCGCTACATGAACACTATATGGCACATCTTTGTGTAATCATTTTGGTCAACAATGCATGTCGGGGGCACTTTAAAGGGGCATTCTTTGTTATTTTAAATTGCAACTAATCTAATGCTTGATCCATTTCAACAAATTTTCTCAGGTTGTCATGTTCAGTGGGAAAGTACTACACCTTCAAAAGATTTGATTCAGAGTTTGTTTACCTTACCATAATTAGGTTAGCATGTGTTTATTTGGCATTATCTCTTGGTTATGATTGTGTTGGGGACATTTCAAGATTAATATCCCCACACGGAAGATGTTGTGACCTTTCTGTGGTATCAAATGAAAAGTGAGATATAGAATACATAACTGGCAAACTCGGGGTGCTACTCCTAAACGTCTGTCTCGTGTGGCGCATGTGGGTGGACTTTTCAAGATTAATATCTCCACAACAGAACATGTTGTGACCCTAGGTTGGGAAATGAAGAGTGGAGGTATAGAATACATCAAAATGCAAACCCGGGGGTGGCACTCTAAACAAAATCTTTAGGTATGCTCTTGTTTTAGGACTTCTCATGATTAATATCTCACAATGGAAAATCTGTGACCCCCTGTGGTGTGTTTTAAATGAAAGAGCAGGAAGTAAAGAATACTATAAATGCAAAACCAGGGGTCTACTCCTAAACATCTACTTATGCTCGTGGGGGATGGAATTTCACCTTGCCAGATTACTATCTCCACAATTGAAAATGTTGTGACCCCTAGGGTTGTCCAAATGAAATAGTGGGAAGTAAAACTATTTAAGGAAATTGGAGTTCATCTGCTTGCACAACTTTTTGGGGACCCCTGGACTCGCACCTTTGCACTCTGGTGTGCTGTCGTTGTTTTGTCTACACTTAAGCGCGAAAGCAGGCGAGACCTGTGGTTCGAGAACTTCCTGTTAATCTAAATTGGAGCATCTTTAAAATTTGACCCTTGTACAACGAACATTGACCCTTTTTCTTGATTTTTGCTGTTTTTAGCCTATGAAGCTCTTAAAACTTCACATTGTAGGTAGTACAAACTATCCTTTTCCTGAATCCTTGCACGTTAGACAAATACATGGTATACTTTTCATTCAACTGGATTGGATCCATTTACAATTTGAACCCCTGTAAACTTTGCTTGGCCCCCTCTCCTTAAGGCACCAAGTTGCTGCACTTAAGAATTACGTTTCGGGGGTCCCTGTCATCTGTCAACATATTTAATCACTCAAACCTTTAGTACTCCTGGGTTATAAAAATCCTTTCTGGCCATTTTTGAGCCACACAAAGATGCATTGCTTACAATACATTGGTAAAAAGCACATGGTCTTCAACCCTAACATAGAAGGTAAGTAGAAATTATATAGATTACAAACTACTAAAGTTCCATGTCCTGATCGGCAAATAGGCCTCGTCCCCAGACCCCCATGTTTTTTCTGAAGTGTCAAAATGGTGGTATCGGAAGAAAGCTACATTTTTCTGCATTTATCCTGTTAAATCTTAGGTACGTTTGGTGTGGATGTTAGACAAAAATGTGCCCTATTTAGGTCGACCATATACATTTACACGTTTCTCTATGGGGCTTACAAAATCAGTTTTTAGCTCTCATACCAAATGGATTAAATATCAACGCGAAAGTTTTTTAGGTTCGCAAATTGACATAACTTTGAACCTTAAGTCCGACGACACCAAATAAAATCTTCTAATAGCCTATTTATCCCTGTAAATGACCAAAGCAAACATTTAAAAGCACTATCAGTGATTTGGCTAATCACAAAAAGACAAAAATCATCAAAAATCAGATTTTTTTGTATGTAATGTAACAAGTACAGATATCCTAACATTTTTACCCTGCAAATGATAAACCAGAAGCAACCTAATAATGACAGAATCGGAGATTTAGTCATCCTGTCCCGTTCGGACACTTACTACAAACACGTATTGAATGGAGAGTCATAATCTTGGGAACCTGCTGGCCGTTTTCGTCCTTTTCGGTCATTCTACAGCTGGAAAAGGTAAACTGTTCATGAGAATTCGACATATTTATCCTTCCATTTGAAGCTATTTCCTGAAAGTTCAAATATTTTTCAAATCACTGATAGTGTCTTTAAGGGTAGTGTTAACCCTATTGCTTTTGTTTTTTACTTGAATTTCGATTTTTGCAGCCATTTTAAACATCAACCTGTGTCTAGTCTTTACCAACAAAGTTATCCAATGCGACAATCCCGAGTTTGTATTTTTGCCGATTTAAAGCAGCTATTTGAGGCCCATTTAAAGTCAAAACTTATTGTCTTAACGGCTGGATTTAACAGCATTACATTACACGCCGTCAGCGCAAGGCCCAGCATCGCGTCGCGTCGTGAATTTTTATGCGTAATGAGCGGGTGCGCGTATTTACCTGTACGTTTGCGCGAACGCATCTTGGGGAAAAAGAAATAATATTTTAAAATGTAACCAGTGCTATTTAGACCAGACGCAATTTCATTTCTTCTGATTTCTGGCGTTAGAGAGACAGATTTTTGAGTTTCAACCTGCATAAGATGTATTTTCATCACGTGCACAACATACTCAAGTTTTGAAGTTCAAAGATAAAGTTATTGAGAAGAGACAGCTTGAAATGGGTCGTGAAAATCACTTTTTTACTACAACACAATTTTCTCAATGTTCAATTTTCGCAAATTTGGTAAATTTCAGACAAGCTAACTCCAAAGTAACCGGTAAAAAGCAAGGTTTAACTTTTCCTACGATACAATCGGTCTTCTCTAGGGCCTGGTTTTCTCAATTCTTCATTTTTCGATTTCTAACTAAAGCTTTCTCCAATATATACGCAATTTTGGAAAGAAATGTAAAAATCAACTTTTTTGACCATTTTTCCTTATATTTTTGAAGTATAAGCTCTAATTTTTCAAAATGAAAAAAAACTCCCTAAACAATTTGTCGTGTTTTCCTAAAAAATACCCTAGAAATCCATGAAAATTCAATTGTTTTTTGTTAGCTGGTCTGAAATTTTGGGGCAAAATCATGTTTTCTTAAATAAAAAAACGTTAATTTTTTCTCAAAATACGGACAGTTTTACATTAATCTATGCCATCATCGGGTTAATCGTCCAATTTTCTTTCTAGAAATGTATACTTTTACAGACATAATCAAATATTTGCGACGTTACAAACCAAAATGATTACTCGGAAGCTCAAGGTTGACACAGCCCTTAAAGAAAAATGTAGGTTGTTTTTTTACTCGCACTGTAGAGAACTTTACTTTTTGTGGGAGAACATACCCCTATCGACATTGTTGTGCTAATGGTTAATGTTTTTCCCTACATAACAACCCCCGTCAATAATTGGTATTTAATCGAATAATCTCCTTCTTAGCTTGTGGTTTATGTACTGCAACATTCACATACAGTGTTTGTAGTACTGTGTCCGTGTGGCCAGTACTGTGCCGATACTAAGTTTATCAACTTTTTCACCGTTTTTAACCATCATGTATGGTATTGGTATGTTGCTCTCTACTATGACCGGCCTATACAAGTGCAGTGTGAAGAAGGAATTCATATACTATGGCCATGTGTGACCTTCTTTGACAATAAAAAGAATGGCAGATCTTACGTGGTATACAGGTAACTGGGCATGTGTGATTCAAAACGAAAAAAGCCTTAACTTGGTTTTTTATTCAACCTGAGAAATTGAACAATGGGATTTTAGTGCCCCCGACCCCACATGATTGGGATTCTTTGAAATGAATGAGTCAAAGTACTTTTTAATTGTTTTACTTTTGAATCTTGTTATAACTATTATTCAACCTATCAAATACAATATAAATTGTACGTTAGAGAACTTGCGAAGGGTGTATCCATTTACACTTGGTGCTTCTACATTTAAACCTATGTTTCTGTTCCCATTCATCTTTAGGACCCCAACAATTACCGTAAGTAAATATCAGTTTTGATATCAGATGAAAAGGCCGTATTTTTGTCAATGTTTCCTGAAATTTTTAGCCTTCAAATCCATTGCTTTTCCAGAATGAGGCCACAAATGCTGTTTTAAATCGGCATACCAAAGAGCTTTGAATAGGGCCTTTCAATACAAGACTTAGTGTGAGTGTATGCAAGTTGTTCTTCCTTTTTACCAATTTTTCCTTTGGGGGAAAAAATCCCCCCCTTAAATGAAGATATCCTTCACTTTACGCTACTCCTGGCAAATTTCAAATATGGCCCTGGGTGGATTACTGAGAGTGCCTTTATTCACATAATTCAGTTTTCTCTCCTTTTTCCATTTTAATGGCAAGCACTGGTAATGCAAAGCCAAGGAGAAGTATGAGCAATATGTTTCCTGTATTCTACAAGCAGACCTCTCTAAAGTTATCCACATTAAGTTCTAACCCTGGGGTTTGAAATATTTGTAAGCTGCCTCTGCACTGTTTGTTCAAATGAAATGTGATGTCATTAGCCAATCAGAAATGCTGTATCAAAGGCAGGTAGTGGCTAGAGCCTCAGAGGCTTAATCCTCAGTGGCGATTTTGTCAGCAGATTCTGTGTGATTGGCATTGTTGCCGGCCAATTAGCGTTGGTGTGTGTCCGATCTAAGGGCCGTAGCAGGATTTTGTACGAGGGTGCGGGACTACTCGACAAAGTGGATGGTACCTAACTCCCTAAAATGGTTCTTTTTTGGACCTGTTTTGATCAGCTCATGTTAACAAAGTGGCCTTTTTGGGTCATTTTTCTCTATTTTTGGATAAATCAGCAAAAGTGGACCTTGTCCCTTTTTGGTGGAATTTGGGGGGGGGGGGGGTTGCGACCACACCCCTCTTCGTACGGGCCTGTCGATCTCCACCAACAAGTTGCTGTGCTTCCCAGATCCTTGGTCCAATTATGATGACTTGGCTCCCAAGGATCGTTGTAGGTTATACTACATTTGGTGTGTGATAAGATCTGTTGGTAAAAATCACACTTTTTTGACATTTTTCCTTATATTTTGAAAAGTAAGCTCTATTTTTCAAAAATGAAAAAAACGTCCCTAGACAAATTTGTCTTGTTTCTAAAAAATAACATAAGAAATCATGAAAATTCAAATTGTTTTTGTTATGCTGTCTGAAAATTTTGGGGCAAAATCATGTTTTCTTAGTATTTTTCTCAAAATACGGAAAGTTTAACATTAATCTGATGCCATCATCGGGTTCATCGTCCAATTTTCTTTCTAGAAATGTATACTTTTACGGACAATAATCAAATATTTGCGAAGTTACAAACCAAAATAGATACTCGGAAGCTCAAGGTTGACACTGCCCTTAAGAGAAAAAATGTAGGTTTGTTTTTTTACTCGCACTGTAGAGAACTTTACTTTTTGTGGGAGAACATACCCCTATCGAAATGTGTTGTTGTATATGGTTAATGTGTTCCCTACATAACAACCCCCGTCAATAATTGGTATTTAATCGAATAATATCCTTCTTAGCTTGTGTTATGTAATGCAACATTCACACACAGTGTTGTAGTACTGTGTTACCGTGTGCCAGTACTGTGCCGAGTACTAAGTTATCAATCTTTCACCATGCATGTATCGGTATTGTATTTTGCTCTCTACCGGCCTATACAAGTGCAGTGGTGAAGAAGAAATTCATATACTATGGCCATGTGTGACCTGCTTTGAACAATAAAAAGAATGCAGATATTAAGTGGTATACAGGTAACTGGGCATGTGTGATTCAAAAAGAAAAAAGCCTGAACTTGGTTTTTTAATTCAAACCTGAGAAATTGACAATGGATATTTAGTGACCCCGAACCACATGATGATTGGGATTCTTTGAAATGAATGAAGCAAAGTACTTTTTAAATTGTTTTACTTTTGAATCTTTGTATAACTTATTCAACCTAAATCAAAATACAATATAAATTGTACGTTTGAGAGAAACTTGCGAAGGTGTGTATACATTACAATGGTGCTTCTAATTTAAAACTTATGTTCGTGTTCCATTCATCTTTAGGACCCCAACAAATTACCCGGAAGTAATATCAGTTTTGATATCAGATGAAAGGCCGTATTTTTGTCAATGTCTTCCTGAAATTTTAGCCTTCAAATCCATTGCTTTTCCAGAATAGAGGCAAAAAAATGCTGTTTTAATGGCTAACCCAAAGAGCTTGAATAGGGCCTTAAAATACAATACTTAGTGGTGAGTGTATGCAAGTGTTTTCTTCCTTTTTACCAATTTTTCTTTTGGGGGAAAATCCTTAAATGAAGATATCCTTCACTTTTAAGCTACTCCTGCAAATTTCAAATATGCCTTGGGTGGATTACTGAGAGTGCCTTTATTCACATAATTCATGTTTTCTCTCTTTTTTCCAGTTTATGGCAGCAACTGGTAATGCAAAAGCCAAGGAGAAGTATGAGCAATATGTTCCTGTATTCTACAAGAGACCTACTCTAAGTGATCCACAGTAAGTTATAACCCTGGGAGTTGAAATATTTGTAAGCTGCCTCTGCACTGGTTGTTCAAATGAATATGTGATGTCATTAGCCAATCAGAAATGCTGTATCAAAGGCAGGTAGTGCTCAGAGCCTCAGAGGCTTAATCCCAGTTGGCGGATTTTGTCAGCAGATTCTGTTGTGATTGGCATTGTTGCCGGCATTGGCGTTGGTGTTGTCGATCTAAAGGGCCGTACGCAGGATTTATTTACGAGGGGTGCGGGACTTCGAAAAGTGGACCTAACTCCCTAAAAATGGTTCTTTTTTGGACCTTTTGAGCATCTTATTGTTAAAAAAGTGGCCTTTTTTGTCAATTTTTCTCTATATTTTGGATAAATCAGCAAAAGTGGACCTTTTGTCCCTTTTGTGGAATTTGGGGGGGGGGGGGGGTTGCGACCACACCCCTCTGCGTACGGGCCTGTCGATCTCCACAAACAAGTTGCTGTGCTTCCCAGATCCTTGGTCCAATATTGATGACTTTTGCTCCCAAGGATCTTTGTAGGTTATACTACATTTGGTGTGTGATACAGATCTGTTGGTCAAAGGTCATACATGTACTTTAAAACCGATGTATTTTCATGCTTTCTGCTCTTATTACCTTATTAAATGCATTCAGAATGCCAAAATAGGCACAATTAATGGTATTAATTTTTTTTTGGCAAAATAACCCTTTTACCATCATTACATTGACTTAAATGGACTCTGACAAAGGCTGGGACTTCCAAGCAGGCAGTATTGCTATCTTCATTATTATCATTATACTTATAGTTTTGCATTGCAATACTGTCATTTAAATAACCGTAGTTTGCTCTTGACCTCAATACGATATAAGGTGAACTTCCCATTGGGCCAAACATATTATCAAGTAGCATTTAATAGGGCATGGTATTAAAATAACCATATTTCCTTACAGCTCTATTGATTTTGATGTTTTCAGCAAAAGCGAAACTACCAAAAGCACTCGGATAGCTATACAATGGTCAGCATTATTGTTGGTAAAATAGCTCACTTTACATACAGACTAGGCGACTTGAATCTGTGTTGAGCTGTCTCAAATTACCAAAGTTGGCACTGTAAATGTATACATGATGTGATCCAACACAATGAGTCGGATGGTGCTAAAGTTGATTTTGAGATAATGCCAATTTTCTTTGTTTTCAATCATACCATGCAGAGAGTTACTGCACAATTTTAAATTGGGAAACTTGGGAATCTATCTTTGATTCTAGTTGGCTATTTTTAATTAATAGACACAAATATTATTTTAAAATCTCTTAGCCTTTTATTGACATTATGTCAATGCATTTGTGTTACAATTAACCGTATATCAATGTTATGACCATTTTTGTATCGCCTGCCTTAAGAAAGGCAGGAAGACACATAGGGATCACTTTGTCCACTGTTGTTGTTGTCGGTTGTTGTGAAAAAGGGTTAACAATTGCCTGTAATATCTGCATACTTCGATGGATTTAAACCAAACTTGCATCATAGGTGCAACATGTGATGCCCCATTTGTTGATGAGGTCAAAGGTCTCATACCAAGGTCAAAGGTCATGTGAGGTCAAGTTGTAAGATCTAAAATGTAAAATTGACTTCAATTGGAACCAAACTTAGTTTATGGAGATTACATGCAAGCCCTCATTTGTTTGAGGTCAAAGGTCACATATCGAGGTCAAAGGTCATATGAGGCCTATCATTCACAAACCGCGACGGCAGGCGACACAAGCTGTCCGAGGACCGATGTATTTTTTTCAGTATTCCAATGGGCCATATGTTCATAAATTTGGAATATGAAACTATCCAAACTAGCTGTCAACTTCTAGTGAACTAGCTACTTGAACAGAACAGAGGAAGCAACCATTCAACAGTGATAGTGTGTGTGCGTTGATTCCATACAAGCCACTAGGTTCAGTGTACATTTGTGGGCATAAAGAGTGAAAGTAGACTTTTGTTTCAGGTTCCTTGTTTACTCTGTATTTTGTAATAAAATGTTATCTTACTGGTATTCCATTTGTGCATGTGTACGTGTACGTGTACATGTGAACTTTACCCATTATATGTCGCTACAAATTAGAGGTTCATGACCTCATCGCTGAAAGCCTCGTACTCGAAGTGTTTTATGTGTTTTCATGTCCAAAGGAAGCTAGTATTTTTCTCATTCACCCCTGTGAAATCTTGGGGCTACAAAGTGTTTGGTATTTGGATGTTACTCGTGAGTAAAAAAGTGCCCCCTAAAATGGAATATCAGCATAATGGAATTTCAGCGTAAAACTTTACAGATGGCATATTGCGGTCAAGTTCATTTAAAGGTGCTTGTTCCGATCGCCTCTGGGACCCACCTGATTTAACCGGAAATAGTTTTAAATTTTGATATCAGATGAAAGGCTGTATTTTTCTCATTATCGTCCTGAAGTTTCAGCTTCCAAATCCACTTCTTTGCAAAGATATAAACTGTCGTTTTAGTGGTTAACCGTCAATATTAGCACAGTAGTGAATAGGGCCTTGCAATGTGCATTATCGCTTATATTATCAAAACCGCAAGTTCGTTTCCCACGATACTTGATGGTAAGTGTGTGCATGTGCCAGGCTCTCATATCAAGTGGAGAACAAGATACACATAAATCGGAACACCCACCTTTAATCAATATAAAACTTGATAAAATTAAATCAAGCCATCCTCCTTTAAGATTTACTATAGCATCATTTATTTTGCTCCATAGGAAAGGCAATCACCAACATATCTGGATTACAAAATCCAATATCATTTTAATGTGAGCTGTAATTTTCTAGACTGCAAATGCCTATAGATTAAATATAATATCTGGTATAAAAAGCCAAACAACCCACATTCACACTTATACTTAAATAGCATCTATATGGGAAAGATTTTAGCCAAACTACTTAGCAGGTGAAAGAAAATACAAGTTTTCTAATGATACCAAAAACTCGGGTTTAATGATGTTCGTGGTGGGGTTTAGGCCTGAGGATCGCGTAGTAGGTACATGTAGGTAGTTAGTTAAACCAAAGTTTTAAATCCGGTTTTGTCCCCGTAAACGAGGGTACCCAGATACACCTCGCCCTCAGCAACACTGCTGTGTGAGGATTTATTGGAGCTAAAGATAATTGAGCGGATGCCCTTCCTGACGCCAATCCACAGTTTTCGGCAGTGGGCCTAGCCTTTGGGCAACCACGCCCACCATGCAAGGCAGCATGTGCATTAGCTCTCCAGAGCTGACACCCTTGTAGGTAGATCTTCTTTTTCATTCTACCAGGGTAACCAGCTACCCTCCTCATCAGATTTCCTTAGAAACCCAATGGGGTGCCGGTTTAGCCGCCGACTTGGCCCTGGGACAGGTAGTACTGGTTACAGGATACCAGTAGCAGACCCTCAAAAGAATCCTGACCTATAATAAGAAAGGAATCCTTTGGCTACGGCTTCGTGCCCAGGTCATGTTGAAATTCTCATGAAATGTTGGTATTGGTAAAAAAAACATGTGTGCCAAGTTTTAATTTTTTTCCAGAAAGGTGTTTGAGAGATATGTCACGTAATGCGTTTTCAAATTCCCATAGACTTTGTACAGGGGCTGATTTTGGCAGTACAGAAAATGACTTGAAATGGGGCAATTTTGTGAAAAACTACACATTTTATACAAGTAATTGATGAGTTATAAGATAGGTGTTTGTTTTTAATGGTTAAAGAAATATCAAAAATCCGTACATTTTTGTATTTTAATGTGTGTCATCAAAAACAAAGAAACTGGTTCGCGTTTCCTTACTGTTTGGCAACAACCTTTTTTGTTGAAAAGTATTTCTAGAAATAACTTGAAGTATCCACTTCAAATGTGTTTCCTAGAAGAAAATACAAACTCCCTGGTGATGAATAAGGGTGGTGTCATATGAAAGGAAATCAAATTTACCAAAATTCTCACGTAGATAATTGCAGTGATTGAGTGTTCTATTGAAATAATAGTGTTTTAATTTTCCCTACATATTTTTCCCTAAAATAATGTTTCTAAAGAATATTAAACACTTGATCCGAAAGCCAACGTGTGGATTTTAGGTATTTTATTTATCCACCATCCCAAAAGGTTTCAGCTTAAAGCACCTTCCATTTAGGCTGGGAAAAATTATTTATTGTAAAAATTAGGGCAATTTTTAATAATTAATAAAAACACTTAAAACCAAATATGCAGCCGTGAAAATGCAAAAAAAAAAAAAAAAAAAAATGTGTGGAGGAGAGTTCAGTTTGGACTAATTGATCAGGATTTTGATTTAATGGTCATATAAATTAAATCATCTTGGTTTACACAAAAGAGAAAGAAAAAGAAAAATATAAAACCAAAGGGCAACGTGGCCTATACTGACCACAGGATGGGAGAAAGACAACAATGATACAAACAAGCAAAAAAACAAAATTAATTACAAACATTAAAAAGCATTTGACAATTACCATTATGATCTATACATATAAAAAAATGACATTAAATTATTTGTTCAATTGACAATCAAATTCGTTGTCTAGCATTATTAAGTAAAGACGCATTGGGAAATTTATGGCAGATTTAGAGATGGGCCTTAAGATCACTTATTGTACCAGCCAATTAAGTTGTTGTTTAGAAGATACAGGGTGTCTCAGAAAGAATTACACCCATAACTTAGGCGACCAAACTTCAAAAATAAGTATAACATTTGAGAAATTTAAAAAAGAATTTTTTTAACCACAATTACTTGTTAACATTTAATGTAAACATCACTTGATTCGGTTCAGTAGTTTTAAGAAATAAGCGATTATAACAAATGTCAATGGAAAACTCCATCCAAGTTGCTACACAATAATGCAGATTTTATGTTAACTACCGCATGAGTCTCGTGTATATGTTGTCAGCTGTCTTCTTTTCTTTCACCAAAGAACGGCCTTTATGAGTTTTTGTTTTGTTATAGTAATAAAGATTACCGTGACAATTATAACAAAAAAAGCAACCAGAAAAATTATAAAAACATGGTAAATAACAAGATAATCATCTTTATTAGAAAACAACAACAAGAAAAATCTGTGAGAAAATGTGAAATATGTTAGTTGAACTAGGGGTTGCACGGAATAGAATAGGAATGAGAAGTTTAATCGTACTTTAACAGGGGGATACAACGTGAACAATAAGAATATTCACAATAGTTTTTATTCAAATTTAAATTTTTTTTTTAGACATCTTATTCCAATTAACATGGTGGAGGGATGATTCTACATTTTTTAAATAATAAAGGCCATGATTTGAGTGCAAATTCAAAATTCACGCGTTTTAATCTATACTCATGTTATTATGAAGTATAATGCACGAGACAAGATGGTTTGTCAAACAGTTGTCGCCCATTACAAGGGCGTTTGTGGTTTTCAGATATGCACGAAACTGGTCATACGATTACTCTTGTCAGGCAGGAATTTAGATTCCACCGAAATCCTCTTTGCAAGAAGACAATCAGCGACAATTGTTAAGAGTACCTTGAAACGGTACAAGGTCAAAATTTTGAGGTCAAGAGTCACTGTGGGAAGGCAGAGAGGAGAAACCCTTCTTCACAGATGGCTCTCTGAATTCCCCCCGACCTTCTGTCCCGCCGTCTCTCCCAGTTCCCCTTCCACTCAAAGTTCTCGCTGCCTTCCCCCTGTTCATTCTCAATCCCCCCGTGCCGAACATGCAGCCATCAGACCGGAGTAGTATGTCCTAAACCAAACACAAATTTGCAGAGTAACAATGTGCCACACATCAACAGATCAAGCTTTAACAGGATTACCCGCTTAACATTAATATGTCAAAAAGACTAAAGATGTCGCTGACATCTTCTTCAACTTTTTAAGTGAAAAGAAAAGATGTAATTTATTAGTGCCACTATTTTGTTGAACCTGGCTGGCAAAATATATCAGATCGTATTTGTTTTAAAGACATTTCAAATGAACAGAAATGAAGGAAGGACTTGATTATTCTCGCCTGTTATGTCTGAATCCACTTTATTACAAAACTTGGAAGGAAGTGCCATGACATGTGTTACATAATCGCTTATTTCTCAAAACTACTCTGTGAACCAAACGGGAAGTTGAGTTTACATTAAAATATTGAAAAAACAAAATTTTTGTTTAAGATTCTTTTGAACTTTATAAAAGTGATCTCCTTTAGAAGTTATGGTCACCAATAGCTAGGGTGTAATTCTTTCTGAGGACACCTTTGTAGGTTGACTATGTTCTTAGTGTCCTTATCAATCAAACCCCTCAAGGAACCTACTTCAACAGTGAAGAGTGAGCAGTCAAAGCCAGCTCATTATGTCGCTCCACAAGGGAAGCATACGATTCAAGTTTGGTCTGATGGGCCTTGCTGATATTTGGTTCAAAATGCGTATTAGTGGAGGCGGCCTATGTAAAAATTTGGTGAAGTCATGTAATTGTTGGCAACCACTCTAAACTTAACTACTGGGTCGGAATATTCAGAAAATCGATGTGCCATTTTTCTGTTGACCTTTAGTTGACTTGACCACGAGGTCTCAAAAAGGTCAAAAATGGTCATACATAGTCCACCAGTATATCGACCTTGGTACCAAAAGTGGCAAATTTCACAAGGAAATTGTATATGATATTGATTTTGTTATTTGACCTTTCGTTTTTCTTGTAATATGCAAATAAATCACCTAATTAGGCAACTATATGCATACAATGCCTTTATGCAGGCCCATTACTGTCCAAAGCAAGAGATTAGGCCTCAGTCTTACACAATTTGTAGTCATTGTAAAATCTACTCTACTAATGTAGAATGAAACCCTACTTACCAATTCCCCATTATTTTCTGCTATTCGCCTAATACCATGGGTAAGTAAAGTAAAGCAGTGTTTTGTAAAAATGTGCAAGAGAAAAATGATCGTGTAGTCTATACCAAATCCATGGAACGCATCGTCGCTATTACGTTGAATGAAAATAGCCACGATTCGCACTTAAGAGACAAAAGTAGGTATACTATTATCTTAGTCTGTCACATGTATGATGTTTCATTATTCGGATCCCATCCAGAGACACTGAGATAGTCTCGGCTAAAGCAAAAATCAGTTAATCACCTAACCCGGGGGGGGGGGGGTATCAGGTTTGGTTTGGGTAGGACGTGCCCCCAGGAGTATACCCATAGCTACACCACTTTTGGGCCAAAAAACGGGACCCATAACTTACCAGAGATGCAAATGTGGGCCAATTTAATGACAAATTATTGCCTTTTTTCCCAAAGTGGACAATTTTACTTCAGATTGAGAAATTTGAACTAATTATTTCCAAAACCCCATGTTTAGAAAAATGGGTGTCCCGATTGAGAAAGAAGGAAAATATTGAAAAAAAAAATGAAAAAGGACCCATTGTTCATAACCGGTACCAAAAATTGGCATTGAAAAAAGGGGTCATTCATATACCAGAAGGCTTAAAAATGAGACTGATGTTGTGGCAAGTCCCGTATGGTTCATTTGTTGAACATTGGAGCATCCACCCTGCAACATACCCAACCTCATACTCACAGGCTGGTTAATGACCATTTGTTGGAAACCAAATTATGTTTACACAGTGCGTAAAAAGTGCAAGACAAAATTGTGATTCTCTCATTTGTAACGATGCTGTATCCTTTTCAACCACAGACTCTGAATAGTCTATAGGCTAAGCAAGATCAAGTTAGAGTCATCCCCCCAGATAGCTGACTATTTATGCCATGGTTAAGTAACTGAATGTGTTAAACAGTTAGTAAAAATGTTCCACACAACATAGGATGGAAGTGTTCTTCTAAACCAATACTGTTATCTCAAATTAGCTTCTTTCTTTGATGACCTGTGTTCAGTGAAATTTGATAATTATTTCCCTGGTCTTAGTGGTATGAGTGTGTGCAATTTAATCAGGCCAATAGCCCCAACGGTAAAACAATGATCTTAATTGATTAAGAACCTAAATTCAAATCATTTAAAAAAAAACCCTAAGCTTTATGAGTTTTTTGTTCATGAAGTGGGACCACTGGCAGTATGGAATGGGGAATATTGAGATCAGCAGCAGGTCAAGTCGCCCCTCCCCCCCCCCCCCCACACACAAGTCACACACAACACAATCCCCAATAGGGGCAACAGGTCCCCCTATTGTTGATTTGCCATAAAATGAGTCAAAGTGTAGAGAAGGACACGACAAAGTCCACTTGTTAGTGAGAGAGATGTCAAAAAAGGGCCCATTTTTAGGGGGTGGGTGGAGTCTGCTCTTACCAAAAAGGTCCCACATTTTCAAAAAGTCCTGCCACCCGCTAACAAGGAGGTTTAAAAAAGTAACGTAAAAACAATTAATGTACAAGTAATTTGATTGGTTTAAAAGGCAAATCCCTAAACAAGTATGGTAAGTGTAATCTATCCACCCTTAATAATAATAAGGTTGGCAAGGCCATATTTGAAGCCCCATAGCAAGTAGAAATTTTGGGTTTATAGGCCTCTACATGAAATAGCTCATTACAAAAATGAGCCGAATGCGATTACAAATCTCGAAATATCCCAAATGTGCACGAATGTAAGTTCAAGTCCGGTTCAAGTGTGAAAAGTACACTTTTTTTTCAAGATTCCATGTGGTTTGCGACCTTTTTAGTAAGTATCGTGAACATCTTGAAAATATACCCTTTGTAAATGTTTCTTTGGTCGCACCATGAGACGTCCCTATCAATGACACGGAACCATCCCCCGGGCCCTGATGGAAAGAATAATTAAAAAATCACACAGGTGAATGAGACTGAAAAGATAAACTACGTAACACTAACTTTGTCTCTGTAGTACGAAAGTGGGTGTTCCTGTTATAACGACAATTCATTCCATTCAGATTTGGTTTATAACCCTCGTCTTGCCCCAAGGGGGGGGGGGGTGGTTACCACCCCCAAGTGAACTTGCTCCGGTCGGCTAAAATGCCAAAAGCTTTAAAGGTCCCTCATCATTTCTGGTCATTTTAGCGACAACAATGTGAAGGTAGCTAGCACCTTCACCGGGGTCGAGGGTATGCCTTCAAAGTCGAGTGGGGGGGTGGGGGGGGGGTTGCCACAGGGGGGTGGGTGGCGGTGGGGTTGCCATCCTACAGATATTTTATGGTACATTTTTAAAATATTATGTACAGTATGGCTTAAAACTCTATGTTAATGTAAAATTGGCCTTATTTAGATCTGAAAACCGCATGAAAATCCGATATTCCTACGATTTTTTAGCGGAAAATGGGATCTTCGCCTATTTTCTATGGAAAATGCCAAGTTTGCTGATTCGCGGACTTTTTGATATCATTGTGAAGCCATACTAGGTATGTTAATGTTGGTACTTATTTTGGTGTCAATGGAAAGAGGAGGACCATATCTATCCAATGGTAAGAATCATAAGCATCGGGTGCTAATATGAATTCTCGAGGGGGTTGTAACCCCCCCCCCCATATTGGGAGGGATTCTGTAAGATCATTTTATCCGATGATCCTACCTTAATATAAGAACTTGATTTTATGGGGATATTTTTTTTATTTTAAACCACCTTTTTCTTTTGGCAATTAAGTTGGATAGATCGGTCACAGGAGAATGTTGGGATTCTGTACTTCGAAAATTTGCTGATCGACTATAGTGCTAGATCAAATTAGATGACTACTTCCTAAAACCTATGTACATAAAGGTAGTGCTTTGATTTGGCAGAACTGCTTCATACCTACAAAGTGACATAAAAAGTCAGAAGTCACAAGGTCTTACATGTATTTTTGCACTTTTTAACAAAAGATAAGTCTCTATCACCCTATGTCTATAGATATTTGTCTCTTGCTCTTCTGTGAAAAATGCATGGATGGATGAGATTGTTAGAAATTTTTGTCATGTGTTGCAGGTGCTTAATGTCATGGAGGCAAGTTCGATTTTTAAATTTTATTTTACATGTACATGAAATACTGTACAATGACTGACAAAAGGCCAGGAAGTCAGAAGTGCTTGACATGTGCAGTCCACAACCAAATATGACTCTTTAATCTAGCTGTGGTTTGATTCTTTCCCTGCTTGATGTATTTCAATGTAAAGTGCATGGTTGAATATTGAACAGCCATGTTTGGGTTGAAGGCCCTCCAAACTTAAGGTTTTTTTTCATTCATAATATGCGCAACTTTATCAAAGGTAATTTAACCGAGTCCTACTGCTGAATGCTTCCCATGATAGTAACCAGTTCATGGTTTGTTGTACCATGCATATGTTAGAAAAAGTTAAAAATGTTTAAATTATATTGTAATAATGACACAATTGATCGTGTTTATGTATATAAGTATTTAGGTGTAACTTTTGATTCTATCATATCTTGGTAATCATAATTAATGAAATGTTGTCTTGTATTTCTAAGCGTTGTGGTATACATAAGACTGTACACCATTTCATTCCCAAAAAACACTTAGTCATGCTTGCAAATGCTTAGTCAAGGGGGGGGGCCCCCAAACTTTGACTACTGCAGTTCTGTTTGGACAAACTATTCTAATGAGCTTTTAAAGTCACTCCAAAATTCTGCATAACAGGTTAGCTCGGATTATTCTATCTGCAGATATCCGAACATCCAATTAATAACATGATGGGTGCCTTGAAATGGAACAAACGAAATGACAGGTGGTTTAACAA
Organism: Ophioderma brevispina; assembly: GCA_023653785.1. NCBI lineage: Eukaryota > Metazoa > Echinodermata > Ophiuroidea > Amphilepidida > Ophiodermatidae > Ophioderma > Ophioderma brevispina. Next base: position 8,958 of record JAMKCH010028580.1, on the reverse strand, counting down.
TGTTAATTTAATATTTAAATGTCTAAACGGTATGGCCCCTGTTACCTTTCATCTCCATTTGTCTTATGCATGAAATTCACTCCCAAAAAGTTACTAGAGTCAAACCAACTTTGTCTCTATCTGAACCAATCTGGAACCTTACAGCAGGGAAAAGGACTTCCCTTCACGTGCTACCAAAATTTGGAATGGCCTTCCTGCAGATGATAGATGTAATTTAACAACATGGAGTCTTGGCCAATTAAAAACCTCTTGTTTTGTAAACCTTTGATTTTCATTGTTTATATTATAATATATGTATGTTTATGTATGTGCATTCATCTTCATTTGTATTTTTTCTTGTAAATTGTTACTGCAGGGCCTCCTTGGAACTCAGTGCATTAGCATTGAAGGGGGTTGTTTTGTTTTTTTTACCCGGCCTAAAGAAAGGATTAAATAAAGAAATAAATAAAGATAAGGACTCTTTAAGTAATGCGTTTTTTAGCCCTCATGTAATATTTTCTGTAACACATCTGATTGTTGCAACCCCCAGCCATAATTTTGCTAAAAATAACACAACTGAGAGGGATGACTTCACAATGATATTATCCCCCAAAATCTCAAATATGGTGAAATTTGTTTCAATGAGGCGGGTTTTAAATTTTCAGTCAACCCCTCAAACTTGTTGACCGATCCTACCTCTGGAAAGTTTTTTTTTCTTCTTCATCATCAATCTTTATTATCATTCGCAGAAAATAAAAAAAAAGCACAAAGGAAATCACAATCATGAAATTAAATAGTTGCAGCAGCAGTATTACTAACAGAAGATTAAATAAGAACAAAAGTCAAAGGTATACACGATCAAGTCGTACTAATGTACATTGTATAAACATTACTGCAATCGAAAAATGCACTTTTAAAATGTTGAGATAATTTTAACCTTTTATTGGCAATTTATGATATTGAACCTTACGTCTTCAGTTAGACGAAAGATTGCAATGCAGGAAAGTTAGGACGGTTGTTGGGAAACGGCCATTTATAAATGTATAAATTTACAACACAAATTAAATAGGAAAGGACAAGGGTCTTCTCAATACCTCAAACATAAGATCAAAGGTATTTAATTGAAACCCCATTTTTCTGGATTCAAATCTCATTAACTACCTCTTGGAAAGTTGTACGGTCCTAATTCACAGAATTGAGGAAAAGGATGGGCCTATAATTAAAAGAAGCTGTTTGTCATTATTGAGCATTTTCTTTTTTTGGTGACAAAAGAAGTCTGAGTGGCTGCAATTATAATTCCCCCCTCAAGCCAGTTAGTTGGGGTTTAATCACAAAAGGTAATTGCAAAGGGATTTTTAAATTTGATCACAGTGTTAGATCATTTGCAACATTTTTTTTTACATAAAAAATGATTTTAAAAAATATGCTTTAAAAAGGTTGATTCTAAAAAAACTAATTTAAACTACAAGTTTAACCCTTGTTTTTAAAAAGAAATCTGATTTAGAGAGTTTGGTATTTCTCTTTGCATTCAATGATTCTTTCTGATGAGCATTTTAGACCAAAATGCTAATACTGTGGCACCATTTGCAGTTGTTCTAATTTAATAACATTTTATGGGGAAAATGCTTCAGGGTGTGTGGCGAAGAGCAGTGGATCGTGCCAAATATGAGCGTCATGAGTTCATGGACATAGACCGCAAACATAAATCATCGGGGCACAAGACGGGCTACTTGTGGAAGCGTGGTAAGAGGACAGTAAATTCCAGAGCCGTCTGTTTGTACTGTCAGAAGATGAAAATGTGCTGAAATATTTTATAACAAACAAGATTAAGTAAGAGTAGGCTATGGGAGGCTATACTCTGTTCGATCTCAGTTTGAGGGGTTGACGTCACTGCGTGTGTTAGGTTTTCCCCCGAGAAAACGAAACGCACGGTGGCATCAAACGCTAAGCGAATGCAAGTCGCGTCATGACGTCAACCCCAACCTCGAGACCCAACAAAGTATAGATTTGGGGGGTATATTCTTAGAAATGTGGGTATTGGTCCCATTTTGAGGGGAAAAAGAAGAAAGAAAGAGAAAATCAAAATTCCCCAGGAGGCTGCATATACGTATGTGTTCCTAATAAAGGCCCGGGGTCGGTGCATTTTCAAAAGAGGGGGCGTTTATTACAGTCAAAAATGGAAAAAGTCAAAAATCCCATGCAAAAAACACCTTACAAGAGTTTATAAAAGATTACTGTGGGTCCTAGTCGCTGATACACATGAAATCCACAAACAGCACTTTGTTACTTTGTAGAAAGCATTGATGACAACAACAATGATGATATTTATTACGACAGTCCTGGCAATTAAATATCGCATGTGATTTAGGAAAGCTTAACTCATTTTCTTGAAAATTGTTTTATCCAAAAATCATAGGGGTCGTTTCGGGGGGGCGTTTTTATTAGAGCAGGGGCGTTTATTAGGAACAACAGAGTATTCGTCGGGTGTCTTACATAGTGACGGAGGTTGAATTTTTATCATTTTTACGAAAGTAAGGGAAAGGACTAAATATGCAAACATGCCAAGTGCCGAACCTGACAAGTACTTCATTAATTAAATTATCTTAATTAGAAATTTGCAATTTTGACGTAGTTATAAAACAGCTAGGAGATTTGTTTTACATAGTGATGGGATGTTGAACCTTGTCAAGAAGTGTATACTATTTCCCAACAAAGGATTTTCAAATACTTGTGTTAGTAAATATTCTCATCTATAAAATTTTTACTTACACAAGGCACATATGTAATTAATATTAATATAGATATTCGTAGAAAATTTATATTTACAGTAAATCGCGGTGAATCGCGGCAATACACTCAACATCCGTCATTATGGCATAAACCAAATTGAGCAGTTTCACGATGACGGACGTTGGTTTGACGGATGTTACGAAGAAAATGACCGATTCTGTTTTCCATAATGACGGATGCTTAATAACGCTGTAGTATAGGGGAAAAATTCAAAACATCCGTCAATATGTCATGAACATAATCAGCCGATTTGCATATTTTTTGGCGGGTGGACGGATTCTGTGGGTGAACTTTTAAAAGGTATTACAATCATTTTATCAAGTAAGAATCCTTGCAATATTAGCTAAAATAAATTCAAGCTGTTAACTTTGTTTCTTAATCGGATTTGTTGTTTGTAATCGTATGTGGGGATGTGTACGGACCCTCTAGAGTTCGCGTTTGTTCAAAATGCGATTTATCAGAAACAAAGAAACAAAAATTCGTATTAGGTTTAACATCGCTAACTATGTAATACCCCGACGATCTGTAGACGATGTCTAGATTTAAAAAATGGAAGACAGGTGGACACAAACATCCCAGTTTTCACACTAACTTGAAGATTTTAGGGTTTTTTGACTTTTAGATTTTAGTGTCTGACTGGTAGCATTTTGGATGTGAACATATGGCCCACTCTGGCTCAAAAAAAGTGGGACGATATGGACCAAAATATGTGTTTCATCCCTTTTCTTGGGGGAATTGCAACCAATTTTGGCATAAATTTGAGCAAAATTAATGTAAATTAATTTTAATATGAACATATATTCCAGTGTCAGATAAAATGTACCGTTTTGACCTTATAATATGTGGATTTTGAGCCAACCACTTGCAGGTTATATTAGCACATCCATGCAGTAACCAACTTAAGATACCAATACTTGGATTTTTATGATTTTTTCCGATGTTCCAGTTAGCAAATCGCTGCTTATCCATTTTAATATTTGCAAGCAGTTTTTTTAAAAAAATGGTAACCTGGCAAGCTGGTAAAATGCAGAAATAAATAAGAACTCTGTCCATCCCCCTTGAAATGTGAATACACTGTTGTGCCAGATACACTGGCAATTAAAAACATAAATTTATTTTTTAGAAGAATATATCTGTGTGTGTTTATGTAGCATTTAAATGTCTGTACAGTGTTCCAATACTGTATAGAATAATTTCACCCACTGATGAAAAAAAAAATAACACACTTCAATCACCAAAGGTCAACGCCATAAAAAAGTAAGCTAAAGTACTTATTTTATTTTACTGTTTTTTTTTTTTTTTGCAGGTTTCATTAATTGTATTTTTTTAAGTGTATACATTAAAAAAAATATTGCATACCTTTAAATGTTTTACATTTTCTTATGTTTGTGACATCTACTACTACTACTACTACTAAACCAAATTTTTAAATCCGGTCAACGGGGGTGGCCGGATTCACCTCACATTTGCAGCAACCGCCCTGACTCCTTCCTTCCATTTCACCCGATTCAATGCATCCTCCAGACTTGTTTCTTCCATGTCTTCTTTGGACGTCCCCTCATTATGCACAGATATTCAATCATCAGTTTGCATTGATAACTTTGGCATATTTGCATTTCATAACTTTGGCATGAAAATTAATGAAACCGGTTTATGGTCATAGAGCAACCCAGGTTATGTGGGCTGGGATAACCATGGTTAGCGTATAATTGTATTATTTACAAGGCTCTGTGAGGGAAACAACTTCAAATATTCAAACTGACATTTTTTTAATGTGCTCTTGTGATTTCTAATTTGTCAATTTTTATTTGATAGCAAATATCACTATACAGACTGGAAAAAAGGTATATTAAACCACAGAATGAAGCATTACAGTCACACGTTATCAATATTTGGAACCAAAAAATTAAGGGCCTTGTTACAAATGCACATGCACATATTATGATCATAAACATTGTTTATTCTGCTAAATACTGTGAAAATCATTTTGTAATGTCTGGTGTACAATCTTCAATCAAATCAAATGTGCAATAATTTAAATATAAATAAATACAATTCTGTCTTCGGTTTAAATGAAGTTTTAAAAAAAGTTCTGGTTTCTCTTACAAATATCTTTTTTGTCTCAACTGAACATGCTCAAGAAGACACTACATGTGACTACCATTTCTGTATGTTCCATTCTTGATTTTTATGTTAAACGATAAGTTATATATGTTTTGCATTTGAAAAGATAGATTACAACCAAACTGTTCAGACAAGGCACTGAACTTTATAAGTCATCTGCTAAAACTATCACACGCACTGATTTTTTTATTCCTATCACTTCATGCATATTGTTGTGGGTATGGTTTCATTTCACTCTTTTGCTCCAATACAACATTTTACAATTTCTTCACCAAAGAAATTTTCCTTAGCTTTTCCTTTCAGATGAGGATTATTTTTTTTTATGAAAAGCTTTACATCAGTGAAAAACTGGAGCTTTCAATTATTAGGGATGCCTAATATGTGAAATCTGTCATTGCACCTTTAAAGTGTCTTCATAACAGGAGAGTTGTGTTAATTTTTTTAGATTGGGCAGTTGAGGCAGCAATCTTGTACTCTAAAGGTAGGGGAAAGATAGGTGGATTTCATTTCATTTCTTTAACACACTTTGTATTGCAATTCAATCTCTATACTTCTACACCAATTTGCAGGCCAGAGAACCTAAAGCAGCTATACAGCTATCAGAATTGAATGCTGTCTTTGTACCAGACAAGATTGGCAATCCCAATGGCATGCAGTTGTGCTATGTCAAGGATGGTCAAACTAGAAACATCTATCTTTACACTGATGATGGAAAGGTAACTATTAACATAAGTTGTAAAAGTATTATAACGTTGCCCACATCACATACTGTCTTATCTGACGTAATGCCGTTTTCAAGAAAATCGCCATTGAAATTCTTCCGGGAGATTTCATGTTTGTACTACAGGGTGTCTTAGAAAGAACGTTACCATCCAGAAACGGCCATTTTTGCTTACTTAATCAATTCGTATCCTTGTTTTAGCTTCATATTATGAAAATATATACTCTTTTGAACATATGGTGAAAACAAGAAAGAAAACGGTGAAAAAATAACCAAACAATGACTATTTCCCTAAAAATGATGCAAACATACTTTGTCCACGGCTACTAATAGCAGATAAACATGTACATTGTAATTCTTATGGATTTGGGCACACATAAGTCCTACATTTAATTAATTTTTTCGCATGTAATGCCTAAAAAGCACCTGAAACATTCACTTAATTTGTTCTGCAGAATTAAGTGACCTATATCCCCTCACCCGTCTCCCATCATAATGCAGATATGAATTTGGTTAAAGCGCACTTTCCAAATAATGGCATTGGGGCATAACTCCTACAATGGCATATTCTACTGAACTCTTGGGTGTAAAGGGTCATCGTGAATGGGTGTAAACGTTTTCCGTCAATGTAGGGTTCCCAGTAAGATGGCAATCAAGGAAAACAGAGAAAAAATTCTGGAGCATGGCAAGACTCCAAAGAAGTCCAAGGAGAGAGATATGATCGTCAACGAACAGGACGATCAGCCGCAAATAATGCTGCGTGCGTAGAGAACTGAACAATAAACTCTAAAACCAGCCAGCAACGGACCTTGAAATTTGAGAGTATTATTGGCCAGGAGGGTCTTAAACATTTTTATGTCGGGGATGTTGGCATCCATGGTTTCCTCTGCTAATGCTAGCCGTGGACAAAGTACGTTTGCATCATTTTTAGGGAAATATTCATTGTTTGGTTATTTTTTCACCGTTTTCTTTCTTGTTTTCACCATATGTTCACAAAACTACATATTTTCATAATATAAAGCTAAAACAAGGATAAGAATTGATTAAGTAAGTAAAAATGGCCGTTTCTGGAGGGTAACGTTCTTTCTGAGACACCCTGTATGGAATTAAACATTGCAATTTACTTTTTAATTTTGCATTATGAAGAAAACATTCTGAAGTTTAAGTTTTAACCTTGCTATATATAAACTATACTAACCAATTACCAAAGCCTTTTGAGAATTACTTTGTAAAACATGCTCAAATACATAAATACCATACAAGAAATGCCCACAACTATATAATATAGTATTAACCCTTTGAACACTGACCCCCTAGTAGGTCCGGTACTCCCACACTGACCCCCTAGCTCTGTGTGTACTATGTTAATGCACAGCTGTGGGGTTGCATACTAATATGCTGTATAAATGCAATTATAAAGTATTTGTAAACAAAATAATGTTTACAAATACAGGATTTTCACAGGGTCCAGGATTTTCATTGGAAGTGAAACAGCGTTCCGTAGAACCTGCTGTGTTCCTAGTCCAACCCGGGGGAGGGGCAGCATGTGTATTTACGGCCCAACGACCACGACCCCAGCTTGTCCCATCATGTACATGTAACGTAACAGGATAGCTTACCGATTCAGCTCCATATTCGTCATCCCCCGAGTCACTTTCAGACCCAAAATCATCACTATTATGATAATCAGAGTCATTGGATAGCATCCAATGCTTCCTCGGCAGTCATTTTCCTCTTCTGCGCCATATTGACAGCGAAAAATCAACCAAAACACCACAGAAATAGTCCGATAAAATCACCTAATTCTACACCGTTGCAATGGTATATGCAGCCAAAACACATACAAAACATCTGCTGGAGGCTAATTATAATACTGGAGGTCAAATTCGCTGATTGACAGGGTCATGGGAACATCCTTGTGTTTGTAAACAAAACGCACATGGCGAAAGACAGTATACTGGCCGCTAGTGTATATTGGCACTGGTTTAGGACAGTATACTGGCCGCTAGTGTTCAAAGGGTTAATAATAATTCTGATTGTGCTGTGAGAAATTCTGGACCAAAATTATGGAATTCTTTGGACAATAATACCAAAACGTGTAAAAATATCAAGTGTTTTAGAAATCATTTCAAATCTCTACTTATAGCTGAATATGAATGAGTTTTGTTGGGGCATGTCTTGTTTTTGTGTATATGTATGTTTGTCTTTTGTTTGGTTTGTATGAAACTTAGGTTTAGGGGATGATCACATCTGGCCTTATTGGCCTCTCAATCATCTCCTCAATATCATTGTCCTTTTGTGTCTTTGTAAGATTTATATATGATGATATTGAAATAAAGTTGTGATTGATTTGATTGATTGAGTTTTGAAAGTGCAATTGTATTCCTGATATAAAGCTACAAAGTCATAAGTCTGTATGTGGAACGCAAAAAAGTTGCATTTTTCACATACGACACTAATTTTTTCACTGTTATATTTCAATGCGTTCAGATAGATCTTTACGTAAAACACGTCGTGTTCACACACGAGGCAGAAACGACTCACATAGATCTGTATGTGAAAAGTGTAAACAGCTTGTTTTACGAACAGTGTTAATTATACGCCTATTGAAATTACGTGTAAATGGAACATACGACAGTATGTGAAATCACGATATGCAGTTTTGAGCTTATTGATCAAAATTCTTAATTAATATCTCACTAATTAGGTCACTTTCAAGATTGTAACTTTGTGCATGTATAGACCATAACATTATAAGTACATATGCAAACTATCTCAAAAAAGTAAAAAATGTCAGATAAGACATTATGTGATGTGGGCGACACACGATAGCCTTGTCTATTATCTTTGTCATTTCTGTGAACCAATCAGGCTGATGAAATGGATTATCATTTGCGCGTACAACAAGAAGCCGCCCCTTTGAATGCCAGATTTTCAGCACCGTCAGTATGGTCTATACCATACACACAAACCATGACCTGTAAAGAATGCGAGCTGCTTCTTATCATGTCTAAACACAGAAGATCTCCAGCCAGAGATGGGTACAATATGTCTGGCTGCTTCACTGAATTCTGCAAGGTCCTTGTCTGTGCATTGTTGCTCCAACAGTGGGCAGACCAAGAGATGTTCCATTGTCTGTGGTGCTGTTCCACAACCATAAGTAGTGTCCTGATATACTTCCAGGTAGCCCCCACTTCTGCAAGGAAACCTTAGATTGGCCGATTCTGGTTCTCAATCTGTTGAGACATCGCCATTCAGCCCATGAGGAGTCAGCGCCAGGTTGAAGATGCTCACCAGGCTTTATACCAATAGATGTCACTTGGTTGATATCAAGCAAATCTTTC
>JAMKCH010028579.1:0-17953 GCA_023653785.1 Ophioderma brevispina | reverse complement strand
CGGGAAGCTTCTTGCAAACTATTCTTGGCGGTAGCTATATCAACAGATTCCAAGGAATTTAGGGCTGAGTCAATCAGATCCGCTACTTTCTGTGAGTGTTGATGCTGCTCACAGATGCCTGCGCTTTAACAACGGGCCAAGATTCCGCCGAGGATTGCTTATTTGACGGCTTCAAACCTGAGCTACTGAGAATGGATGGCGACCAAAATATCGTGGTGGAGCAGGAACTTGTGCGTTGTCCTCGTTCATAATTAAAGTCGAACGGTAACGGATGGGATGAGTGGAGCTGAATCAACAGCGAGTGTGGAGGCTTGAATGCTTCAAACCGAGAGTTGGAACAGAAAGGGTGATGAATAACAAGGTACTCCGCGATGCGAGAAGCGTAACAAAGAAGGTTCGTAACGAGAACATATTCAAATTCCACTAAAATACCGTTTGGTGCCAAAAATGTTAGGGCCTTAGTTGTGTTGGGGCCCTACCCAAACTTAGGCCAAAGAGTATTAATAAAATAAACAATGGCAGGTGGAATTTCTGATAACAAGCTGAAAATGTCAGAATTGGTTGAAACTGGTGTCTAGAATAATATCCTAAAAGTCCCCAAAAATCCTCTTGTGCATTTTCAGAAATAAGGGCAAAGTTTGTACAGGGGTAAAATTACGAAAATATTTCAATTGTCATTAATGTGTTCCAAAATTTTTGTCATGTCCCAAGGATTAAAAAAGGTATAGTGGCCCTATCTATGGCTTTATTAAGTAACTATATGGTAAAAAAGGCTCAAGGTCATCTGGGGGTAAAAATTTTCAGAATGGCGGATTCTTGAAAGATTGTGTCAATTCTATCGAGTTGTCGAACACCAAATGAATATTTAAAGGTGATGGTCATTACTTGCAATATTACAGGGCAAGGTGTGATGGGGTTCTACAGGCATCTATGGGGGTAATGCTTGTGCTCTTATATGTCAAGATTGAATACAGTAGGTGATTGAAATGAACCACATTTCTGTTTTTTAATATGATTCTACGAGCAATTTGAATCTGGTGTTGTCATATTGAAATGGATCATTTTGAAATATTTCCCCCAGATGACCTTGAAGGATTTAGGTTGCTAGTACTTAACAAACTACAGGTTGTAGATAGCGCAATATACCTTTTATTGGGATTCTTTGGGACATGACAAAAATGTTGGAACACATTTAAGGGCAATTCTAATATTTTGTAATTGTACCCCGTACAAACTTGCCCCTTATTTCGGAAAAAGCACAAAGAGGATTTTGGGGACTTTTAGTATGTTATTCTAGACACATTTCTGCACCAATCCTGACATTTCAGCTTGTTGCCCAGAACTTTCCACGTTAAAACTAACATTCTTGGCCTAACTACATAATAAGACCTAACTTTTTGGCGCCAAATTTATTTAGTGGAAGTTGATACAGAGTCTTAGTTTTTGTAGTTGGACCCTTGAACAACTACAAAACTAAGACCTAACTTTTTGGCGACCAAACATATTGAATTTGAGACAGGGTTACGTTTTGATGTCTTGGATTTATGGTCTTAGTTTTAAGGGTTTTAGTTTAGGCTCTAGGTTTTTGGGTCTTAGTTTTTTAGGGTCTTTAGTTTTTGGGTCTTAACTTTTGTGTCGTAGGAATGTTACAAACCCGAATATGTTCAAAATTAATTTTTGTACAATGTGTGATTCATGCTCTAAAGGTGGTGACCCGATCGACAGCGCCCTTTCCCACTTTGCTCTATCAAGGCTTATATTTTTTTCCTCACCGAAACGAAACATTTTAAGGTGGTACGAGGGTAATTATTAGAAAAAATGTCAACAACTGGCAAGATGCAAACTAATGTCATGTCGACAGAAAAAACAGATTTCAGCCTATAAAAACTATAATACATAAAGCTGTATACCTCATGCAGTCATCGCAATGAAATCTTTTAAAAAAAAATACGCTTTAGAGAAGTCAATGATCAAATCTTTGAAGTGAAACCTACCAACAAAATGGTTTTTTTTTTTTGGGCAAAATATCACCTCCTTATGTCAGATAGAATTCATGTGACCGTAAGTTGAGTATGGACACATTTTTTGCTGAAAATAATGATAGGGTGTGTAAATAAGAAGCTGGGCCGGGTGCCACCTGGGCATCAAGCTTGAGCATTTTGAGAAATCCAGATGGCGTCGCTAATGATGATTATATATTCTACCCTATTTATCAAACATAGAGTATACTAAATAATAATAATAATAGCAGAGGTTTATATAGCGCCTTATGCAGTGGCCTCTATGCGCTTTCACAAATGTCGCTGATCACTGTGGCCCAACCATACCATAAACCATTTGGCATCATTTCAAGGGATGCAGCAGATCGGGATCAGCGCTTTCCCTTATCAGCAAACATACATCGAGATAACCATCGCAGCCGGGATCAGCTTCCCAAATATCGCATGGGTAAATCGGGACAACCAAGCGGTTAATTTCTTGTCCAGGGAAATTACAAGACAGCTGAATCTCACAGGGCTCGAAATATACTATAGGATCCAATGAACAAGTGTACATGTATGGCACTTGTAACATTAAGTCATATATACTTCAAATTCAAAATGGAAGCGAAATCCAATAATTTTAAAATATGCCCTATAACAGCAAATACATGCGATAAAAATAGACGTGAAGTACTTAGGTTATGCTGCATGGTAGACACAATAAATGTATTTCTGACACTTTTAAAATTGTAACATGACGTCAATCAATATGGCAGTCAAAAACATGAACAACTTCAAAAAATACTTGACACAAATTTATAAGTATTACAGCCTTCAAATCAAAACCAATGTGTGAATGACATTAGAAATGTACCTTTGATCCTAACCAATGTACAACATACATTTCGATTTGTTTTAAATGCACCAAAATCGAAATAAAACTAATATGTTGCAAAGTTGTCAAAATACCATAGGAAATTATGTTTTGACATATATTGCCTCAATTTATAAATTTGACGATTTTTATTATCTGGCTTTCTGGTATTACTTGGATATGATTCGTAGGTTACATTTCTAATTTCATTGACACAATAATTATACTTGAAGGGTGGGTAATATTTCGAATTGTGTCAAGTATTTAAGATGTTCACGTTTTGGGCTGACATATTGATTGATGTCAGTTACAACTTAAAAGTACCCGAAATACATTGCTTGTGCTAACAACTGAATTACATTAGGTTACTTCATGTTTATTTTTTATCGCGGTATGCTGTGGTTTTAATAGGACTATTTAAAATTCTTAGATTGGCTTCCATGAATTTGAGTCTATGGACTCCAATGTTACAAGTGCCATGCACGTGTCATGGTCCTATAGTATATCTAATAACTCCATAGTTTGATAATATAGGGTTGAAATAGATAAATTTCATTTATGGCGACGCATACTTGGATTTCTCAAAAATGCTCAAGGATGCGGGTGCCACCCGGCAGATTATTATACTTCTACATACCCTACTCTATCATTTTCCGCAAAAACATTGTGTCCTACTCAACTTACGGGTCAGGCCAAAACTCGGATATATCTACGGACTATAATAGGACCTGATATTTTGTGAAACAGATTTCACCAAGCTCTCGTTTGTTCAGTCACAGTAACTACATCGCTGTACTCATCGTGCAAACCAATCACCAAAATGAAATGTGTTTGACTAAAAAGGGAAGTGTGAAAAGGGCGCAAAAACGAGAGATTTCACATATAAGGTGTCCATTAAAAAATCAGAAAAGTACTGATTTTTGCCCTGATGTAAAGCTTTCCATAAAAAATACTCCCATCTAAAAGGGAAAGCTGAGAAATGTTTATTTGGTACAAAATTATGAAATTCTAATTTTGTAAGGAGCAAATTGACGACATTTCAGCGCTATATTTTATATGAAATAATATAGGCAACTCAAAAAATCAGGGGTTTTTTTCTCTTTTTAAGAAATTTCTGTAAAAATAAATACATTTTTGGATCCTGTGAGGACCAATGCAAACATTATAACTAGTTTCAAACAAAAATCTGGGAATCGGGTAAATTTTACCCAAGGATGACCATGAAACATTATGGGGCTGTAGCGCTTTAACTAAAGGTCGAGAACCAAGACAAATATATAATTTTTTCTAATCCTTATTAAGGAGACGAACATGTTAATGTACATTAAAAACACCATTGACTCGATTTTAAGTTTCCCTGTTGTTTATGGTAAATTTCCCCCTTGACGAAGGATGCAGCAGTCGAAAAATTTGGACCCATCAGTTTCTGACAGTATCTGGTTCCTATTGAATGAAAAACAGCAACAAAATCATTTTCGCACAAAAATCCTACGGGAACTGGTTTCATTGACATGCCAAACCACACATGAGTTGAAACGTACCGTAAACATCCAAATCTTTGGAGAGGCTCTCTTCAACAACGTTGAAGTATGCATCTTGTGCGCTGATTCCAAGATCTCTGACAATGGGGTGTATCATTCCTAAGAATGTTCCAAGGACTACCACTTCCTCTTATACAGTCACCTTTATAGACCTTAAGAAGGCCTTTGATTCCATCAATAGGAAAGGTTATGTTTGCTTGTGATGCGGCATTATGGAATACCGGAATGAAAGCAGTAGTGAGTGCCGCAAGTGCGCTATACTATACAAACTCTAAAAGTTGCAGTAATGGTTGACGGAACATTTCAGATCCTTTCGAAGTAACCACCGGAGTTCTTCAGGGTGTGTTTTAGCTCATTTCTTTGCATTATATTTGTAGACTTTCTACTGAAGACGGCCACATCAGATTGTGACTCACCCTCGCCGCTCCAGACGTTACCCAGCCAAAATTGAATGACTTGGATTTTTGCTGATGCTATTGCCCTGCTGAAATCCACTCTTCCGAGGGGCACGGAAAACTGACCAACACTTGCAACGGCAGAAAAATCTTGGCCTCATAATAAGCATATCCAAGACCGAGTACATGACTGCAAATTGTCGTCCTCATCCAACACTTCAGTCTTTGGTGAATCCATCAACCATGGTGACCAGATTTCAAATTAAATCGTGGCTCCAAAATGGACCATCTGCTGCAAGCGACCTAAAAAAGACGCAAAGCCTTAGCATGGAGTGCCTTTGGAAGCTAGAACGTCTGGGAAAAGATCCCAATTATCCATCTCTGCAAAAGTCAAGTTATTCAACACACCTGTGTGACCATCCTACTATATGGCTGTGACATCCTGGGTGCTATCACAAGACCTGGAAAGCAAAATTCACGCACTTTTACCTATTGCTATAGGATTATGCTGGACATGAGACGGAAAGACCGTGTCTCAAAAACACCATCTTAATCAATTGACCACATGAGCCTCGTATCCACCTTTGAAGACATAGCAGCTGATTTCGCTTGGGCCACATCATTCGTTGCCAGAGGAAGAGCATGCTAGAAGATACGCTCTCTACATTCCACCTCATGGCAAAAGGCGACCTGGACCGTCCGGCCACCTCTTATTTAGCTCCATCCAACGTGTGCTAGGGTATGATTAAGGCATGATACAAGATGAGCAGATAGATAGCCACACTTGCCAAGATAGATGTGCATGGAGAAATTCTTGTTAACGCCTGCCTCCGCAGACCCGAAGGAGATGATGCTGACTGATGCATTCCTAAGACCTAAGATCTAAGACCCAAAAAAAAAAACTAAGGACCAAAAATCTAAGACCAAAAAATTAAATCCAAAACCTAAGACCACAAAACTAAGACCCTGTAACTACAAAACTAAGACCATAAATCCAAAGACCTTAAAACTTAGACCTGTCTCAAATCCATTACACTTTGGAGGCCAAAGATAGCGGTTAGTTTTTTTTGTTGATTAAGAGTCCAATACAAAATAAGACCCTGATCTCAAATTACACTAAAAATACATTTGGTGCCCAAAAAAGTTAGGGTCTTAGGTTAAGGTGAGAGTAGGGGTCTTAAAACTTTTGTGTGAGCACCGTTAGCTCTTTGTGGCAAATGGGAAAAGTGTGGTCAAGTGGAAAAGCACACACTGTTAAAAATGTCCTAATTTTACCAGAATGTACCTTTCAAAGGACGGTAAACACCATTATTCAATAATATTCACGCTTATTACCTAAAATCTAACATAAAAATTACAATTTGGAAGCAGAAAAAATTGTAAAGAAACAGTGGTACACAAAGAATTAGCCACCATTTTGAAAAAAAGGTAGTAAATACACGCTGACCGTATTATATTGTCGTTACATTACGTTCTTTTGTAACTACTTGTTTTTAATGTAAGAATACGAATATGAAAATTGTTTTTACATATCAAATGTGGTTGTTTAAATAAAGTCGTAAGTAACTTCATTTAAAATGCAAAATCTATTTTCCCTCTCATTTTTAAAAAATAGTTTTAAAAACTCTTTTCCTCCTTTTTGTATTATATTTTTAGTTTTAATTGAAAAAAAAAAAAAAGTAGTACACACACACACACACACACCACACCCACCCACACACACAAATATTATATTTGATTTTAGATTTACTATCAGTAAAGGTTCATGGTAGTGTAGTGGTAGGTTTAGGAATTGTAATCTGAAGGCCCAGGTTAGAATCTATGTAAGGTATGTATTAAGATTATTCTATGGTGATTAAGTAATGGTGACATTAGAAGGGTACATTACCTATAAAACAAAGTGTATAAACGTTTAAATCTTTCTTTTTCACATTTTCCTTTGTTTATTGCCTTTTTTCTCAATTTTGTTGTTCTCAATTGTTTGCCTGAAATAATATTTTTTTTTACAACCACGTGGTACGTAAATACAACGTTTGGTATGATGCCTGCTACCACGGTAAAATTTGGTCATAGGATTGTATAACGTTTTTTAATTCTTAATATATGTTTAATAAGCAAGTCAAAAACCTTACCCGTTATTTTACGTTCCCTGCAATGGTTTCGTATTTTTTATTACGGCTCCAGTTATTTTACTTTCTGCATTTAGTGAGTCCCAGCTGCCAGTCACATGCCTGTTTTTTTACAAGTTTTAATTTTAACAGTGCAGGATCATTAGACAGTTAAAAAATCATGATTTCGAGCCCCGCCGTTGGCCAAAACGTGTTGATGTCCTTGGGCAATATATTTAGTCTCAATCGCCTCGTCGACCCAAGCGACAATTGGAGAGCTGTATCGGGTGATATACAATCTAAGTGCTGATTAGGGCTGTGCACGGAGCCAGCTGCCCCCACCTAGATGAGCGAAATGTGTTAGATTTCCTGATGGCATGTAATAATAATTGGCAATCGCACCATGAGCGTCCTGTAGAGCGGATACGTGTGTGTTTATATGGACATTAGTATTATTATACTCAAACGAGACCCGGTCGCAACTTCCACTAATATACATCTTGGCAACCAAACCAACAACAACAACAATTACCACAAACATAACACAAAATTGGGCCATAGTTTTGTAGTTGAGGAAGGATCTCCAAGAATCCAATCTCAAATTCAAAGAAATATTGATTTGGCGCCAAAACAGATTAATCGTCTTGTTTTGGTTTGTGGGGAGTAGGGTCTAAACTACAACACAAATGACAAACGAGTGTACTTAGTTCCCCCAGAAAAGACCCTTTCCTTTGCACTGCACAGACATGAGGGTATTTGTATTTATTTTGTAAATTTGCATTTCAGTCTTTGAAATTTGCTAGTTCTTCTAAGAAACGTGAATGCTGTCAATTCTTAATCAAAACTTATTTTGACTTATAACCAGTCTAACTTTAAACCTGGCTTATTTTTGTGCATACTGACCTTTAAACCCTGCCTCAAAATCCACTAATATACATTTGGCACCAAAAGTAGGGTCTTAGTTTTGTATTTAGTAAACACAAAACTTAGACCCTGTCTCAATTCCACTATATCCCCAACATCCCTATAGAGGAAAATCTGACGATCACCGCAAAAAATGAGGTTATTTTTATTATCAGATCAGGAGCAATTTTCCCCTTAGATATTTTGGCGCCTATCTTACAAACTAACTGCATTGAGAGATTTCACGTATCGGGTGGCCCTAAAAAAATAAAAACTGATTTTTTTGCACTAATAAGCTTTTCCATCAAAAATATTTCCATTTGAAATTATAACTGAGAATTATTTTTATTGTACAAAAATTGCGAAATTTCTCATTTGGTATTGGAGCAATACGAAATTCAGTCTTGATATTGAAATGTAAGCAAATCATACAGTCTTTTGTTTTTTCACTTTTAAGACGTTTTCTGTAACAGATACAAGGGAGCAATAGGTATTATTAGTTTTTCAAACTTGATGAAAGCACTGACACAATATATTAAAAAGAAAGTAAAACTCATTCCCACCGAGATAGCCTGAATGCTATAATCACCTGTTCTTGCGTGTGTCGGGGGGGGGGTATAGGGACCTAAGGAATATCTAATTTTGAAAACCTTTGCTGATGCTTTATCTTAGAAGAGGCTAGAAAGGATTTCTGTTTCTGTACTTGAAAGCAAGATTAATTTGTTTCGTGTATTAACCGTATCCTTAAATGTGTTTGTGGGCTGGTAACCTGCTTGGCGTGATGCAGCTTTGCTTATTTTGCCGAGTTTCCCGTTGGAAATGATCAGATCAACAAAGAGGTAAAAATATCACACAAGAAGAGGTAAGCTTTCGGTTTGCGACTGGTTTTGAAGACTATGAATAGTTAAAGGCACTATCAGTGATTTGCTAAATCATAAAATCGAAAAAATCTTCAAAAATCAGATTTTTGCATGTCTGTAACAAGTACGGGTACCCTAAGGCCTAACATACGCTGCAAATGATAAGACCAGAAGCAACCTAATAAGCACAGAATCCGATATTTAAGCCATTACTGTCCGAACGGACACTTACTACAACACGTAATTCAATGGAGAGTCAAATCTTGAAGACTGCCGTTTTCTTTCTTTTTCTGGCAATTCTTCAGTTGGAAAAAATAACTTATGAGAATCATACAGACTTAACCTTCGATTTTAAGCTATTACTGCAAATTTAAAATATTTTGACTCTTTCGGGTGAATCACTGATAGTGTCTTTAACATTAAATGCGATTTCTTGGTTAAATTAATATCGAATTCAATAGCATCCAAATATCGATTTATGCTGGTATATTATTCATAACCGATTATTGCTATTCCGATTCCGATTGTACCAGGTAATCGACATTATGTGTGCGAATCTCCTGTGTGAAATTGAGGACTTGTGTTTGGAGCCAAAATAGTGTTGATATTCTTTTCCAAGGATGCATCATGCAAGAGCGTCTTTGTATCCTTTCCAATTGGAAGGACTGTTGTTTTGTGAGACTTGAATGCCAAACAGCGCATGCGTATTCGAACAAGGGGCGGATATAGGCCTAGATCTGATGTATAGTCAGCATGTCCTCAACAGGAGCTCCAAACCCTCTGAGTGAATATAGCATAAACAGTCGTTTGCTATAGCCTTATAGAAATCAGGTTTTTCACCTGTACATCCCAACCACTTCGTAACTATTTCAAGAATCTCACCACCAAGACTAAGCTAGGGATACTGGATTGATGTTTTCATAAAGGTAACTTGTAGGGCATGGCATTTGGAAGACTTTGGAAGCAAATCATTTTCTTTACATCATTCATCATGGGGTATTGAGGTGGTATTGAAGTTGTGGTGGAGATCTGACTTAACATTGACAATTTCGCCAAGGGTGAGATCATTAACAAACTTCCAACGGGAATCTGTAGTTACAGCAGCATCATTCAGGGTCACGACACTGAAAATACCAGGCCCCAGTTTGGTACCTTGAGGAACACTGCAGGTGATGGTCTTTAAATTTGAAAGATGTCCCCTAAATCTGACGCACTGAGAATAGTTGGAATTATTGATGGTCTCACCCCCGAGTTGGTGATTTTAGTAACGGCAACATTATGATTTTTGCGGTCAAACGCTTCGGTAAAGTACACAGTCACAGATAGTTCATATTTTCCACGATTATATATAAATACCTGACTGAAAAACAGTGTTGAGCATGTCATCAAGGTAATGAGTCGTACTGGTTTCCTTGAAAAGACACGACCTAAATTTTTTGTTTATAAATTAAAACTTTATAACAATTGTTGGCATTAGGGTTTTCTAACCTGTGGCACAGGGATAATTCATGGCTGCTGTATTCCACACGATGGGGAAATGTACCTCCTGAAGGCGGCATTGATATTCACAAAGAGGATGAGAACCTCAAAATGAGAATTCTTTGATCAATTTGATGGGTAATCCTCAGGTTGACCTGCCTTTGAAGCATTCAGTTTATTGATTGCTTCAAAACATCAACACGATCGATTCTATAGGGTGGTTGGGAAGGTGTAAATAGGCTGGTAACCATTCCAAGCTGAGTGGAGGAGGAAAGCTCACAACAAGCAGTCGAGAAAATGTTTCATTCAATTCTTCAGATTGATCTCCCGACAGAATGACCCCCCACTCTGGAAATATGTGAAATCACCAGTTCTTGTTGTATGACCTGCTCTTAAATTCTGTTATTCTTGTGCCCATTTTACCAGTTTGGGATTTTTTCAAACTCTCAACATTCGTATAGAATTTCTCTTAAAATGTTGATTACATAAAAACACTTATTACGAAGTTTTTTCCACAAGGCTATTATAATATTCCCTATTTTAAAGGCTTGTGGCTTGATCAATTAAGCATGATTAGCCTCCGCATCCTATCATTCATCAAAAGTTTACGTACTTTACGTGTAAATGTTTGAGTATAGGAGATTTCTTCATATTAGGTTCAGGTCGGTCTTCCAAATTTTGTAGATATCTAGTTCCTATTCTTGCAAAAAACTGATTTTGTCGATTTTCTATTAGCAATCACGCTCAATATCGCTTCAATGTGTATAATTTCATCAATGTGCAGCGGTTTGAAATTGGTGACAATCGTTTCGCGAGGATCGGAATTGCGAACCTGGTAAGCATTCAATTTCATCAATCCGTTAAGAAAGTAAGAAATGTGCAATATTCGTTTGACAAAGCTTAGAAAAGGCCAATCATGTTACTTTATTAATCAATCAAATTTTGCTTGCTGAAAGATACAATGATACGTTAAAAATACTACTGTTAAATTTGTGACTTTTTTCATTTAATCCACAAATACGAACTTAAAAGTCTATAGATGCCTCAGGTCTTGGTCTTCTTAAATGTGGATTATAAAATATGGTCGCATAAAGAAAGAAAGAAACGTTTGATGAGACGATGCAGGTGTTACGCAAATGATAAACCATTTGAAGATTTGAAATTAACGTCCATTTATATTATATATATTCCCTTGTCGACAGTTCCGTGTGGATAACAAACAAGTGAACAAACCACAAAAAATACGCAAACAAAAGAAAAAATATAGGACCACCCCATTTTTCACCCGTTGTCATGTTTCCATGATTCTAGATTGCTGCATTAACCAAGAAAATCTGAAAAAAAAAATGGAAAACAAGATAGATTTTAAACCATAGGGTTCTATATGAAATGAATGGGACATTTTTCATGTGATTGACCAACGACGAAAAAGAAAAATCGAATGGAGTCTGCACTGCAACATACTCCAAAATCAAAACGCCATTGCTAACCCGAAGGCTATATTTGAAGGCTGAATTTGATGTAACGAAAACGAAATTGAAGACTTGTAGCGCGAGAAAAAAAGTTGAAAAATGAAACCAGTATTGGTGCTGCGGTGTTGGAAAATCGCGCGAAATTGAGATGCGGGATTTATTTGGGCTGATAAAAAGTTTCAAATTGGCTAGGAAATCCCATAAAAGAGGTTTCAGAACTTTTCGTCTGTAATTAATTATGATATGCATCAAGAATATTAGCTCAGAAGCGGCAAGACAACCTATTTGTGCAGGGTTATAGGCTCTACATTTTCTTGCATAATTGGTTGTGGGAACTTTTGTGGCAAAATGTTTGTGATTAGTTATCTCATACCAGGGTGGACTAAAAGATACCAATTTCCTCAGCAATTGTAAACTATATTCCATAATTATTCAAAATTTGCCACAGTAGTAAGTAGTAGTTATACCCGGGGAGGGGGTTCTATGAGGGAGATTCCGAAAAAAAATTGTGAGCAAGAGGGGGGGGGGGAATTAAAGTTCATTAAGGAGACTGAGGAGAACATGCTTTGTTGCTTGGAGATATTGCAACCCCGACGAACACAGACATAATTGATCTTTGTTTATTTGTATACATGGTGTAAACCACAATCAGCTGTTAGTGTAGATTGAGACGCCATCGTTGTAGTATATTGCGGGAAGACGGTATGACAAATGTTCTCAAATACTTATTTTGTAAACATTGGTATTTTGTTATACATTAAAGTAGTAAGGCTATATGGGAATTGTATACACTTATCCCTGATTTATAAGCTAAAATGCATTATCGCATTTTTGTTTCTCTCGCATTATCGATGATGCTTATCCCTTTAAGAAATGCTTCATATTGGGGGGGGGGGTCCCCTTTCAGGTGTTCCCCGTCTTGCCTAAAAAAAACCCCCCGCTTTGTTGCCAAATTATTTAATGTTAATTGTCAATGACATTTTCGCTCCTTTTAATGCAAAAAACAAACATCCATGGATGGAGGGTGGCACCCCTTGAGGGAGAGAAGTACCAAAAATGCCTAGTATGACACAGCGATATCACAGACACGTGATTATGGTACCAATTGCTACAAAAATGCAGTGACCACAAACATGCTATAATTGCTGTCAAGAAGACGTCATCAAGTTCACATGTCAGCAAAAATAAATTTCATAGTACAACAGTGTAGAATAGGGGAAAATTCATTTTTTCACCAAAAAAAAAAAGTTAGAATATCGATTGTAACACGTTTTTGGCTCCACTGATGGGAAATGACTAGTTTTATCTATTCAGAAAATTTTAGTGCTATTGATAATAGTTTGAGTAGTAAAATTGCAAAATATCAATTTTCCACCCTTATCCATTTGTTTATATACTTTCCTCAAACTTCTATGATGTCATAATGGGGATGTTGGTATATTTTGATAACCAAAAAAGGGAAAGAAGAAATCTAAGCTATCCTGAGATACCAATTTATAGAAAGGTTTAGTTTAAACAAAATCACGGGGTAATTTTGTTACAAAAAATGGCTCAGGTAGGCGAGGGTTATTAAACCTTTGTTCAATAAATCTTAGTAATATAGATAATTTGTGACAAGATGTAGCCTTTAGTCAAGTCTTGTTACGACATGTTAAGAGCGCCTCATACCGTTAAGTATTTGAAAAAAAGAGGCCTGAAAAAGACCTATCACCAGGTAACGCCGGGATGCTTGATGATGATGATTTGCATTTACTGTGCTGTTAGGTTAGCTTGTCCATACCCACTTGCATCGTCTGGCAGTAGCAATAGAGGGCGACATTGTACTCGTAAAAGGTGAACCCAGGCTGGGTCGGACCACTTTGCAGTTCTATTGGATGTGAATAATTTATTTTATCATACACTTTCATAGCGTATTAAACTCAGTCTTTCCTTACGTCAATCTCATATCAAAATCTCAACCTGTTTCATATTTAATGTAATCACTGTATTTGTAAACAATGTTACGAAATGAAAATCAAAATAAAAGAATCTAAAAAAAATGAATTATGTGATTTTATGCTTTATAGTTCCTTATTTTTTATGCTTTTGTGGGAAATATTATATTAATTAAGTAATTCAGATCAAATCATTGGAGGTCAAGCGAACAATAAGATCTGTATGGCCTCTGGATTGTGTTTTAATTAATCTTATAGGAATACAGAATAAGGATATAGGAGGAGGGCAAATGAATGGTTGGTAAGAAGCAAGGACAAAAATTCAGACAAGAAAAAGAGTGAGTGAAATGTAGGATATGAACCTGAGACCAATATTGGTCTCAGGTATGAACAGGGTCAGGATTGAGGGTACAGGTGAATGCTGTAAGCGCGAGGCCCGTTTACGGGTTTTTTACAGATTAGTTAAGGTAGGAAGATCCTAATCAAACTAAATTCATAATTTAAAAATTTTCATGTCTTTTCATATACATAATATGCCTAGAGTTTATGGGGGAATCCTGTGCAATCCGACACTTTTTGAATAAATTATGCAAATGAGAGATCCAATATGGCTGCCAATGGTTACCATTTTGAAGAAGTTTTGATGCGCTCTCCTGACCAAAGTGTACCACCTATCAACATAAAAGTTGATTTTAAGATAATTACACAATTTTCCTTGTACTGATATTTTTATTTATTTTTTCATTTTGAAAAGGTTTTGATTAATATTCAAAAATATGAAAATTACCTGAATTTCGCTGCTCATCAATAAGTTTAATGCTAATAACTCCAAATCAGCGTAGACGATTAAAGAATAAATAAATAAAAAATATCAGTAATCAGTACAAGCAGAATCATCTAATGAACAACTCTGCCAAATGGCTTTTTATTTGAAAAAAAAAGCTGGAGATATTGTATTACACTTTGGTCCAAATAGAAACTGAGGAATAGGCGAAAATATTTTTTTCGGATACTTACTAGTCAATTAATATCACCAGTGTTCTTGTAGCCATTATACACTGCTTTCTCTAACCTCTATGGAGGTTGTGTTTGCCCGATTCCCTGGTCCGTATAGAACGAAGTGTTTCTACTTTTTTCGGCGAGTTTGTGCAAAATACCGGTCTAAACGCGTTGCTAAGAAAACAAATATTAAAATATGGTAATTAGCATTTTTGGATTGGCCCATGGGAGGGGGGAGTAGACTGCATACTACGTGTCAGTTAGCTCTCCCTATTGCAATAGTCTTATTCATGCTCTGTTCATGACCGGTACCCCTTGCTACATTAGCATTAGTGCCCATTCATCCATTTAGCCAACGCAGCAGCGCCATATTGTTTCATCATACAGTGAAACATCACGCAGAAATTGTGGTTATTGATTGTCTTCACAAATGCAGAGTTTGGTTGTAACTAACGGGGGTATAGCTCAGTGGTAGAGCATTCGACTGCAGATCGAGAGGTCCCCGGTTCAAATCCGGGTGCCCCCTGTACTTTTTTCTTCTTGAATTTTCATATTTCTCACTAACCGATAGTTCACTTTTTTTTGGCAGAACCAATTACGCAAAATTGAGCTTATCTTTTCAACCGTCCAATGGAAAAATTAAGAAATATTTAACACCAATCTTTAAGACCGGACACTTTATAAATCAAATCAAACAAATTAAAGGTGCATTTCATGATCCTAACAAGCTAGTTTTAGTATTTGGTCCTCAAAATGCTTATTTCCAAAAAAGGTGAACCCAGGCTGGGTCGGACACTTGCAGTTCTATTGGATTTGAATAAATTATTTTATACATACTCTTTTCCTAACGTATTAAACTCAGTTTTTCCTTAACCTCAATCTCATATCAAAATCTCAAACCTGTATTTATAATGTAATCACCGTATTTGTAATCAATGTTCAATGAAAGGAAAATGAAAATAAAACAAAATAAAAACTGAATTTATTACATGAAGAATTTTTAGACTTCTACCACACAACATCTGTTTGAACTCGGATTAATTAGATAATCAAATGGGTCAAGCGAACAATAACATAACGTAACACGTTTATCTGATAGGCCTACACTCTAAATTTTGCAACGGATAAAGTAGTTGTGTACAAATGGTTCAACCATTTTGTTGAACTCTACCGATGACATGTAGCCAAAAGAACTTTGAATAAATCTGTTAATGTATACTGCGATTAATTCATAATATGTTTAACAAAATGACCCTTGGAGCCATTTGGGGCAAAAATGGAGGCATACACTTTTCAGTTATTATACAGATACAAATAAATATTGTGTATGCGTTGCATGCGCTTGTATTTTCGGGACAACAATGTGTTAGTGACACTAACGCTTAGTTGTGAATGAATCTACTGGTAATGACAATGAAAACAAAATAACATTGGATAACGCAGATCTTGAAAGAGTAAAGTATACAAAATTTCTTGGTGTATTGATAGATGAAAACCTTACTTGGAAATGTCATATTGATAATCTATCAAAAACAATCTCAAGAAACATTGGTGTTTTAAACAAATTAAAACATTTTATACCGGAATGTATACTTTACTCTCTATACTGTACTCTTTTTTGCCTTATATAAATTATGGAATCTTAATATGGAGGAATACTTGTAAAACGTACCTAGATAAATTAATAAAGCTTCAAAAATGGGCAGTGAGGACAATATCAAATAGTAATTACAGAAGCCATACTGCACCCTTATTTGCCAGATATAACGCCTTAAATATAGGAGATATATACAAACTAGAGCTTGGTATATTTATGTTATGTATAAATATTCCATTAACAAATTGCCGAGTACATTTAACGGCTAATTTAGTAAACGGTCTGACATTCATAAGTATGGCACGAGAAATCATCACAATACATTCTATACAGGAATAAGACAGTTTTTTACTGATCAATCCGTGCGAACATCTCTCCTATTCTGCTTGGAACAATTTGAGGAAACAGCTACAAAATTCGAAATCAGTACCTCACTTTCGAAAAGCAATTTTAACAGTGACCTTAAGTTTAAAAACAGTTTTTTTGCATTATTTTATTTTACTGTAATATCCTGTCGATTTCATTTGAGTAATTTGAATCAAGGTAGTCATTGATCACGCGTTTTCCATCGTGTTTTGTTGATTGTATGTCCTTAGTGTAAGATATGTTGTACTAACTTTCAGTGGTTGACCCCAGGTCTGGTCTTAATTGGCCTTTTGGTTCAACTCCTCCATAAATTTTTGTTAATGTAATTTTCTTTTTGTTAACATGATTTTATGAAATAAGTTCGAAGTTGTCCCGAATATACAACACATATTTTTGAATAAAAGCTGGTCACATCGTCTGCGAACAATTTCTCAGCGTCTTTCTCGAGTCAATGCAATTAACCTTAGTCATTTGAATGGGATATCTGATGACATCTATCTCCTAGGTTGTTTTAAACAGGTCTATTCAGAGTTCCACCAAGCTTTTGGCTCATAGTACCTAGAGTAAACCTTTAGGTCAAACATTTGTACATAACTACATAACCGTGCAAAATTTAGTTTGTATAGAGCTTGAGTTTATTGATCCAAGGGGTAAACCCATTCAAAACAGTCGTCCGTGCTGGTCTCTGACATTTTGAAAGGGCACGGATAATTATTAGTTTTGGGTGCTTGTATACACACATAATTTCAACTTTTCGATACAACACAATCCGCCAATTCAGTTGTTGGATGTTGGGTGCTATTGGACTGGTTCACATTTTTGTCCTCCATGGCCCCACAAGAATGAAATGACCATCATTCGTCTTGAATTTAAATAAACCGCCTCAATGAAACATCTTTTCACCTAGTCGCGTTGCAATATAGAAAAAAGAGTATCTGAGCACAATGATCCAGGTACACTATTATTACCCCTGCCCACCTCTAACACACATACCTTTAATTGTATCAACTACCGATTAGTGTATAGGCAAAGCGGCATCCCACACGTATGTGGGAAGAAGCGACACAGTCCATTCGCTTTCTATTGTTGGTACTCTATTGTTTCCTTTGTGGTCGGCAAAAATCATTGCGAGACGGTTATATTTCTAAAGATTACGTAACGTCTTTGCCTCTCTATTATAGAACCTCTTTGATTGATCCCATGGATTCCAGATAAGGATATAGGAGGACGCAATTGATTACTGGGTTGCGATTTTATCGCAGAAGAAGCAAGGTCAGAATTCTGAAAGAATGAGCACAATGAAATGTAGGGTATGAACAGATCGGGACTAGCAAGGGTACACGTGAATGCTGTACACTTTACTCCCTGCGCCTCATTAGTGGCCAGATGTCGAGGGCATGGCTTCGACACAGAATCGAATTTCAAAATGTGGTGCTACATCTC
>JAMKCH010028578.1:0-16858 GCA_023653785.1 Ophioderma brevispina | reverse complement strand
TGAAAAAAAAAATGACAGAAAAGGAGGAAAACAGCAGTGTTCAAGGATATGAATCTCCATTCAATTACGTGTTGTAATAAGTGTCCGTATGGAGAGTAATGACCAAAAATTCCAATTTAGTCCTTATTAGGTTGCTTTTGTAGTGTACATTAGGATACCTATACTCATTATAGACATTCAAAAATCTGATTTTTTTTTTTTTTTAATTTCAGATTTAGCAAATCACAGACACTGCCTTTAATAGAGATCAGGGATTTGTTCACCAGGCAGTCATATACAAAGAGGTTCTATACAGATAGAGAGGTAAAGCGTTACGTCATCTTTAGAAATTCATCGTCTCGCATGTTTTGCCGACCACAAAGAAAACGTAGAGTACCAACAATAGAAAGCAATGGCTGCCTCCGCTTCTTCCACATACTGTGGGTGCCGCTTTGCATATACACTAATCGGTAGTGATACAAATTGATGTATGTGTTAGAGGTGGCCAGGTGTAATAATAGTGCACCTGGATCATTGTGCTCAGATACTCTTTTTTTCCCATAATGCAATGCGCACTTAGGTGAAAAGATGTATTCATTGAGGTGTTTATTTAAATCAAGACGAATGACAGGTCATTTCATTCGTTGTGTGGCCATGGGTAGGACAAAATTTAACCACCCAATAGCACCCAACATCCAACAACTGATATTTTGCCGGATTGTTTGTATCGAATTGACATTATGTGTGTATACAAGCACCCAAACTAATAATTATTCCGTGCAATATTCAAATGTCAGCGCCCAGCACGGACGACTGGTTTTGAATGGGCTTCACCCCCTTGGTCATATATCCTAGACATGTGCTATGTCATCCATGAGTGGAACATAAAATTCTATTCACCTTATAAGTGCCATGTAATAGGATTCTTGTCAAATCACAAAACTTGGAAGAATTTAGTTTGATCCATGAAGAAAAGGAGGGTGCAACCTCCCAATTCCATAAAAGGGACAAAAGGTCCACTTTTTCTGATTTTTTTTTATAAAAAGGGTAAAAAATTTATAGAAAATTTTGACAATAAGTCCACTTTGGATGATCAAATGTTCAAAAAGTCCAAAAAATAACCATTGCAGAGAGGTTAGGTCCACTTTTACAAAAAAAAAGTCCACTTTTTTGAATTCCCGCACCTCCCAAAAAGAAATCCTGCATACGGCCCTGAATCTAGTACTAAATGTGTCTATTACTTTGTGGGACTTATACAAAAGTTATGTATATTATGGTTTAGTGGTGCTTGTTTTTCATTATTGTAATTGATTTTATATTTTTTTTAATTGTACGGTAATGTTTAGAATCAACAAGAAATTAGCGCAATAAAACATGGATTTATACAAACTTTGTCAGACTCCAGAGGGTGTATACTGAGTCCATCCCACAGTGCACCACTTTTGGAAAATATCACCTCAATAAGGTCATGTGATCCCACAAAAATCCTATTCTAAAACCCATAAAAACCTTGACTTTTTACAATCATTTTAGCCCACAAGTGTTAGTACTTAAAGGAGAACCTGTATCAAGAATGACTTTCACAATATACGCTATAAAAATAATTATTGAACACATATGGAGTGGTTTCATGGGAAAACGGAATTATACTAACCATAAAACGAATTAAAAGCATTTTTTATGACCATGCGCTATTTGAAATTCACGCTACTGTATATGGGATATGTATTTGTGTTATGCGTTACGGATGGCACAGTAGCATCATACATCTTCACACATGATGCTTTCATAATGTGTATTTCCTATGGCATGTATGACCTAAACGTGCCGGTCGTATCGCATAACACGTTATGCACTAGCGCGATTTTTAAATAGCACATGGTCAGACTAGATGGTTTTAATTCATTGTTAGGGTTATATAATTCCGTTTTTCTATGAAACCACTCGATATGTGGCCAATAATTATTTTATAGTGTATATTGTTTAATATTATTCGTTGTACGGGTTCTCCTTTAAGGAATTGTTATCATGATGATGAATATTTTGAACACTTTTTATCCCTAAGTGCTGACATGTGTTTAGTACAGTTATGTATATAGGCACACTGATGTATTATGGGATTGATTCAAAAGTACACCCTTTGGGTAAAACTTGGGATGGGGAAAAGGGTGGGAGTTTGCAGTTGCTCAGATAAATTGACAATTCAAGGATATTCCCCCTCATAACCCCTTTTTTCAGACTCCATTTCAGTCCCATTGACCCCATTTGATGTCAAATAAATTTTAGCAAAACTCAAGGCAGAATTCTGAAGTATTCTCACTAAGAAGAGCCAGATTTGGTTCCACAAACCCCAATTAGGTTCAAAATTCAATTCCACAACCTTGTTTTTATTATCATCTATACTTCAGAGAACATCAAAGGCAGGCATGGAATAAAAGGCATTGTTATACTTCCTAGGACAAAAGTAAACCTTGCAAGGACTATTCTTCAAAAGAGTTTCTTCCAGTTTATGTGGAGGTCCTCAGAAGTATATATGATACACACACACAAATGGGGAGTAGAAATTACAAACTGCTGTGTGTGACCTCTGAACCTACAGTGTGAGTCAAAAAGAAAAAGACTGATTTTTTTTAAAAAGTAATTGAACTGATTAAAAAGTTTTACATATTCGAAACAAGCATGTTCTTCTGCTCATTAGAAAAAGAACCACCAAAATTCATCATTCCTAACTACTGTTATGCCTGTTCTGCCGAAAGAACCCATTTATCCAGCTGTCCACGGAACGCTGAATTGAGAGGGCACAGAGGTCCATCGATCTTAGTGGTCACCAAGTTGAAGAGCTGGAGAGTAAACTCTGAACTGGAATATCTGAATATTTTTGCCTCTTATTTTCATCAGAGAAATATGACTGCTGGTCCTATTCTTTTTGACTCACACTGTATGACAACATGAAATTTGAATTATGTGGTTCTCCTAGAGTCAATTCCCCAAACTCGTGCGTAACCCTACGTGTATGCTAACTCATGCGTATGTCCTACATAACAGACCTTTTCATACCAGTTACACAGTGGTTTTGACAAATTGGTCCACTCAGGCATGACATAGTGTGCACGTAGATTTACAACTGTTTCGGGAATGGACCCTTGGTAGACAAGGCTGCATATATTAATCTTTCCCTGGAGATGGCCAGTGCCCACAAATGTTGAAATATACAATATATAAATATCGTATATGTAAAATATAACATTCTGATGCTATCCCACTTGGAAAGCAAAAAAAAAAAAAAAAAAAAACTATACTTCAGAGCATAAAAGACATCAAAACATCAAAGGCAGAACATCAAAGGCAGGCATGGAATAAAAGGCATTATTATACTTCCTAGGACAAAAGTAAACCTTGCAATTCCTAGGACAAAAGGAAACCTTGCAAGGACTATTCTTCAAAAGAATTTCCAGTTTATTTTGAGGTCCTCAGAAGTATATATGATACACACACACACACAAATGGGGAGGAGAAATTACAAACTGCTGTGTGTAACCTCCTTTGAACCTACAGTGTGAGTCAAAAAGAAAAAGACTGTGATTTTTTTTAAAGTATTGAACTTGATTAAAAAGTTTTACATATTCGAAACAAGCATGTTCTTATGCTCATTAGAAAAAGAACCACCAAAATTCATCATTCCTAACTATTGTTCTGCCTGTTCTTCCGAAAGAACCCATTTATCCAGCTGTCCACGGAACGCTGAATTGAGAGTATGCGAGAGAGAGGGCACAGAGGTCCATCGATCTTGGTGGTCACCAAGTTGAAGAGCTGGGGTCCGTTCGCGAACCTCATGCGTAACCCTACGTGCATACTAACTCATGCGTATGTCCTACATAATAGGGTCATTCCATGCCAATTCAACAAAACAAGTACACCATCACCTCATGGATTTCTTTCTTTTTTGGTGTATTGAAAGATATTCATGAGAAACTAAAATCCTGAAAATTTGAGCTCTGTACCTCTTTTCGTTTTCACGCTACAGCAATTTTAAATTTGAGGGGGGTCACCTCAAAAACATGTACCAATGTGAAATTCAATATTCAGAATGCCATAAGTAAAGAACTACACCCCTTAGATCCTTCAAACTTGGCATTCAGGATTACCTTTTGCTGCAGATTGCAAATATGTGATCAGAAAAAATGCACCTTGCTCCAGTTAAAAGTTACAAGGTGTCAAAAATAGCTCAAAAGCCACTTTGACCATACTTTGGGGGGGCCATAAGTCAAAAAGTAAAAGTGATATAACTTCCAAATTTGGGCTGGTGAAAGCTTATCTCGAATACTACCCTTGTGTACAATCTTATACGTAAATCAGCTATATTGGAAGAGCTATAGCTGTCACAAAAAACAAAAAGTCCAAATTAACCTTGACTTGACACCCCTAAAAATCAATGTCAGACATTTTGTACCAAATTCTGCTTGAAATATGGTTAAGAGGGGCCCCTGCTGACGTTGTGTGCAAAGGTTTCAACATGGTGTCTACCTGCCATATTTAGGGTAAAGGCAGGCTTCAAAGAAACTAACTTAACTTTCAACTAATATCATACAAAGTTTCCCATTGAAATGTCCACAGAAGTCTGAACTTTGCAACCTGGTATTCAAGTGGCAGTTCTAAGACTTGAATCCAAGTTTGACCTTGTAGAACTCAATATGAAATTGGAAAATCAATATTATCACCTTATGAGCACCTGATCTAGATATAGAGCAAATTTCAGTGTTTGTGTCTTGTTTGGTAAGGATTTATATACGTTAATTATATAGTAAACGTGACACTGTGGCAAGTTAATAATACCCAGTTTGCTATTTCAGGTTTCCTGTGTGTTTCATGAGACTTCTTTCAAACTGAGCGTTACCTGAAGTAGGGGGGGCTTTTTTGAAGACCAGTTACTTATAGAAGACATTAGACACCACAAAGGAAACTTTGCCAAAATATCTAAAGCAAGGACCCCCTCAAACATACTTCAAGCAGAATTTGGTGCCGAATGTCTGACATGGGTTTTTAGGGGGCCAAGTCAGGTCAAATTGGAATTTTTACTTTTTGTGACAGCTATATCTCTTCCAACGAAGCTGATTAAGTCTAAGATTGTAACAACATGGTAAGTAGTTTAAGATAAGCTATCCCAGCCCAAGTTGGAATTATAAGTCATTAACTTTTTGACTTATGGCCCCAAAAGTAGGTCCGCGTGGTTTTTTGAGCCATTTTTGACCCCCTGTTATTTTAAAATTGGGGCAAGGTGCCCTTTTTTCTGTTCACATATTGCAATCTGCACAGGCAAAAGGTTATCCAAATGCCAAGTTTGAAGGACCTGAGGGGTGTAGTCTTTACTTATGGCCCTCTGCATATTGAATTTCACACCGGTACTGGGTTTGAGGGGTGGAAAACCCCCCTCAAATTTAAATTGGGCTGTAGTGAAAACGAAAAGATGTACAGAGCTCAGATTTTCAGACTTTCAGTTTTTCCTCATTAATATTCTTTCAAACAACCAAAAGAAGAAGCTTCCACGAGGTGACGGTGGGTGTACTCGATTTGTTGAAGGGCATGGAATGACCCACTAGACCTTTTCATACCATTTACACCAGTGCTTTGAAAAGTTGATCCACTCAGGCATGACATATTATGCACGTAGATTTTAACGACTGAGTTTCGCGGACGAAACCCCCGAACATTAACTCTGAACTGGAATATCTGATATTTTGCCTCTTATTTTTCAACAGAGAAATATGACTGAACACCTTGTATTTTATTGTTGTGTTGATCATATAAGAATAAAACATTTGTTAACGAAATGTGGTTGAATTTTTAATCAAATTCTTTATTTTGTTCACTTAACATTCTGTGGACAGCTAGATAAATGTGCGTGTTTTTGTAGAACAGGCGTAACTATGGGATATGACCTAAATAATTTACAATTTTTTTTTCTAATGAGCGGAAGCACCTGCTTGTTTCGATATGTATTATGAGTTTTTGATAAAAATATCAATCCCGGTCCTATTCTTTTTGACTCACACTGTTATGACAACATATGAAAATTTAATTATGTGGTTCTCCTTAGACTCAAATTCCCCAAACTTGTGCCGTGTCGTACCCTTTGTGTATGCTAACTCCATGCGTAAGTCCTACATAAGACCTTTCCATGCCAGTTACACAGTGGTTTTGACAAATTGGTCCAATCAGGCCTGACATAATTATGCACATAGTTACGTACGAGTTTCGTGAATGGACCCTTGGTAGACAAAGGCTGCATATATTAATCTTTCCTGGATATGGCCGTGCCCACAAATGTTGAGAAATATACAATATATACATCATGTATTACTATGTAAAATATACTATTCTGATGCTATCCGCTAGTGGACACTTTTTTTGGACCAACACCTATGATGATATCTATCACTCCCTTGTCAACCCTGTGCTGTTACTTAATTGGTAATAGCACGTGCTAGTGGGCTAGTAAGACACAGTTTTGCCATGTTTGATCTGGCCAAATTCATAGTTTTTTTTTTTTCAACTTCACTTGTGTGTGTGGCTGGCCATCTCCCGGAAAGATTTATTTATCTATTATTAACACCTAGAGGCTCAGAGAAAGAGGCAAGCATTGAATTAAAAAAGACGATGAAACATACGTTTGGAACCCAGCCTCCTCACATCCAGCCTAGATCCACCACCGGACCACAGAGTACTGGTTTACGTCGGTAAAAACGAGCACTAATGTAACTTCGTCTTTATATCAGAGTTTTTCAAAGTGGCCGTATTATATATTTAGAAGGGGTGGGCCTACATGCATGATTCTAACATAACCTATGAAGCAATGCATGCGAGGATCAAACAAATATACAACCAAGCCTCCTTATATAATTGTCTGATCATTCCCTCGGGTGTATCATTTGTTTGATACTCGCGTGCGTGCATGAGTTTCGCTTCATCGAGGTCTCATGGAATCAAGCATTTATGCCAAACCCTTTAAATGTATATTCATCTATGACAAGATTGTTAAGCATAGACACAACTGTGTGTTTATAAGGCAATAGCTACGGTGAGGGGGGGGGGGGGGGGGGGGGGGGGGGGGGGGGGGGGGGGGGGGGTGGGGGGGGGGGGTTTTTCTTAAGTTACAGGCAATGATTCAAAATGATGTACATCATAGGGTTAGAAACAATTTAAAACATCTGTTGTTACCTATCTTCTAACGATTAATCTCGATGGTTCCCAATATGTCAAAGTACCGAAAATATTACTCAATTCCAGAGAGACAAAAAGTAACCAAAATTCATTAGTAAATTGGGGGTCTAGTTCAGAGTCCATAACATTGACAGCATACCGATGCTGACACTCAATTATAGTCTAGAGGAGAGGGAGGGCACACATCAAAATATTTACACTTTGGCAAGATGGCAGACGACATATAATTTTAAACCTCTTGACCCATTACCAACCCATTTATCAGCATATAAGCACTATTTTGATTGGTTACTGGAAGTATGACTGTAATGAGCAAATCATAGACAGTTTAAGAAATGGAGGTATGTTTTATGCAGAATATAGAAGCATTAATGTGATTGGTTACTCAGAGTACTATCTCATGTTTCATTCATATAATGAGCCCTCACAACGATGTATTATTGGTGGTAATTCCCATGGGTTGAACAATTAGCCCAAGCCATTTTGGTGATTTCATAGCAGTCTTTCAACAATGTACCAATGTATTGGACTCAAAGACCAATACATTTATGCAGAAATATAGAAGCATTATTTGATTGGTTACTCAGAGAGCCATATCATGTTTCATTCTATAATGAGCCAATCAAAAAGACTGGTAATTCCCATGGGTTGAACAATTATCCTAAGCCATTTTGGTGATTTCATAGCAGTCTTTCAACAATGTACCAATGTATTGGACTTAAAGACCATCATAAATAAATAAGTAAAGCACCGTCTGAAACTTAAGTCCACTAAAATGGCATGTTACAGTGTGTGGAAGGACTAGGAGATTCCCCAGCCTGTGTCTAAAGATGGGTTACTTATCCAACTAGCAGTGGCGTACCAACCGGGGGGGAGGGGGGGCAAGTTGCCCCCTCTGGCTCGAAAAAGCGGGACGATATGGGCCAAAATGTGCATTTTTATCCATCTTTTTCGGGGAATTTCAACCAATTTCGGTCCAAATTTGGGCAAAATTAAAGTAACTTTCGCATTTTTTGCGCGCTACGCGCGCATTTTGTCCAATTCAGACTTAATTGGCGCAAATCAACGGGACGATTTACGAATTTGCCCCCTCTGGCGCGACGATTTGGAAATTTGCCCCCTCTGGATCGACGGCCTCGTACGCCACTGCCAACTAGTGCAAAGTAAAAACATCTGACACCACTAGAGTCTAATACTTAAAGGTGCAACAAAAGATTTTTGAGAACCCAAAATATTATGGTCATAATAGGAATTTCATGTAGAGTAGGAACTCAATAGATTCTTACCTTGTATTAGGTACAGAAATGTCAAGTGGGAAAAAAGGTGATTTTGATTTGCTTAATAAAACATAGGATGAATTCATATCGCTCCTGCACGAAATTAGAATTCCACAATTTTGTACCAAAGAAACATTTCCAAATTATACCTTTAAGATGGGGAATTTTTGATGGAACGCTTTACACTCAGGGCAAAAATTGGGACTTCTGATTTTTTAGGGCCCCCTGATATGTGAAATCTCTTGTGCACCTTTAAATTCAAACTGACCTGTTGTTATAAAAATATATAAACTTACTTTGATTAACCACCAAATACGCGGGCATTAACAGTGCGAACTGATATGGATAATGTACGGCGTAAGGCATGCAAGAGACGCAGAGGGAATATGCGTGGCCGCGCGATTCTGTGCAAAAGCTGAGTACATTGGTTTACTTTTGCACAAGGAACGATAACAACCCAAAGTATTCCAGCTATTTGGTTGGTAATCAAAGTAAGGCATTTATTTTTTTTAATCCATTAATACTTACGACTACAAATGCTTATTTTAGCATTTTCCATGAGAATCATGAGGTGTTTACTTCACCTATATCTTATCATATAATTTAAACATATAATACACTAGTGCCGGAAAATATTGGAGAAGACATCAGAAACTACTGAAACATTTAATCTACAGATAGTGTTAAATATTTTCTGACATGTCTCCTTAGAATGCAGTATGGCACTCTTGCACAAAATAGCAAAGGTAGGTGGGTGAAAGATCTTGTTTTGTTTTTCAGCCCTCTTGGTTTTTCACCTTTTTTGTTACTAAAACATTCTTGCACACTGAAACATGTGCAGAGCTACCACAGTTGTAAATGACACTTATTTATATTACACCCTGTGAGTAAAGTTTATTAATACATACCTGAAAATGATATTCCTGAAACAAAATGCCCCCCAAAAAATAATAATAAACAAACAAAAAAAACAAAAAAAGCTGAAATCCTTTGCAAATTCAAATTATCCATTTTCATAACAATATTAAATTAAAAATATTATTAACAATTTTAACATTTTTAATGATTTTATATGCATTTTAACACAAATAAACACAAATTCTAACTTAACTCAGGCCTGAAACCGTCTCATTATGCCCAGAAGGGCTTACATAATGGCACAACTTGAAAAAATAACAAAACAGCAGTGTTAAACATGTCCAACAGTGTAAAATTTAACCCAGTACTTTTAAAAGATAACAAGTCACAATTGACAATTTGATAAAGGCACAACAATATATTAAAGTATGTGAAAAATATAGAAAAAAAGCCTGTTACCTTAATTAAATCGGTTTATGACTAGATTGACAAAATATGCTTATTAACCAGGTCTACAGAGGCGATCCAGGATTTGAAAAACGTCAAAACTAACGGGGGGCCGGAGGTGAAAACTGTCCAAAGTATGGGCTGATTTTGCAAATTTTGTAGAATTACCGGGGAGGCGTGCGCCCCTCCGCCCCCTCCCCCCCCCCCCCAATGGATCCGACGCCTGTATACTCTCCTACCCAATGTTATCCCTTACTTTTTTAGCATGGAATTTAGTGGGTTGTAATAATTACGAGTATCATAATCCACAATTGGGCTTTGTTCTTCGCTCTTCAATTTGTACACAAAAAGGCAAACCAACTACTTATTTATAGGAATACTGAAATGTATTCAATGGTTTTACACTGACTTTAAAATAGATAAACAAACCCGTATGGGGGATAACACATGAGTCGGTTTGTGAGATGGCATCTCAAAACCATGACCAAGACTAGGCTTGTTTGGGATCAATTGAAAGAATTGATTTCATGTCTGATATGAATGTAGTCATTAAAATGCATAACGTTGACATTTTTCTAATTAAAATTTTAAAAGATGAGTTTATGAATGATTACAGTCACCTGCATGGCAGCAAAAGTGACTTTCATATATAAAACACAAACATCTAGTGTTTACTAATGCATGTTTATTACTATCAAGCAGCAAAATTGTGGATTTGTAAAACACAATTCATAACCGTAACCCTGTAATTCTGAACCTCAATGGCCCTCAAACCCAATGTGATATTACCAGAGTCAGTAGTTTATTAAATTCAGACTTTGCCGTAATCCCCTTTCCTCAATTAATTTATAGTATCCCAGTATTCAAGGAGGCGTTTGACAAGCCTCTGTGACACGGTATGATCGCCGTTGCGAGGAGGGACAGACGATCCTGCCATATAACCCTTGCATCTTAGCCGACCTGTGAATGAAAACAATGTTCATGGATTAGAACAGAAGCTACTGATTTGTCTCATATTATACAAAATAAGACTCTTACTAAATGGGCTTACTGATTTTGCCGAAATGAACCGAAACAGAAATCCCATTGGATTACACGCTTTCTTCTGTTATGCACGTTATGCATGCATGATTGAATAAAAGCGTGTATCTAATGGGAGTCGGTTTGTTTCATTTAGGTTTACAAAAACAGTAAGCCTACTAAAATAGTTTTGCTCAGTTAGGAAATATAGCAACGGGAAACAACCCATTCAAAATTGTAGAAAGTAGATGTGTTGTAGAGTGTAATGAATTGGCCCATTATACTTACCCAATTCACTGCAACCCTGATGAATTTAGCAGTCTCGTACGAATAAAGTACAGGGTCACATTCATTTTGTCCATAAGGATGCCCTAAATTAATCAGGGTCAATAAAGGTCAAAAACCATTGAAGCCAAAATATTTTGTTGATATTATGAAACAATTGTGACTTCACATATACATATTTAAAGGTGCCACTAGAGATTTTGGGGCACCATATATTGTGTCATATGAAGTGATTTCAGATAGATAAGACACCCAATAGGTTCTTTACCTTGTCTTTGATTACAGAATGTCTTGAAAGTGAATAAAAAAAATAAAAAAAATAAAAACTTAATTTCAATATTAAAAAAAGAAAAAACCTAAAAAATTAAAAAAATCCAAAATTTAGAAAATTGCACAAATTTTTGTACCATAGAATATTTTTCAGCTTAATCCTTTCACATGGGGATCATATTCTGATAGATAGAAAGCTTTACATTAGTGCCAAAAATTCGATTTTTCACCTTTTTAGGACACCTGTTATGTGAAATCTTCCGTTGACACCTTTAACAGGGGTATACCGAGTACATGTAGTTGTGGTTGGGGTCAATGATCAATTGGCATTACAGTTTAAATGTAAATTATTATGGCCATACACAGTCCCATAACCCTTCAACTCCTGGCCAAATCTAATATAATATCTTATTCTTGTGGCAAATTGCGTAGAGATTTTTGCATATAAAATAATTTAGATAAAATTGAGAAAAGCTTTGAAAACCACCTGGCGAGGAATTCTAATGAGGGCACCACGATTTGCAATACCTGATGAGAAGTCATGGATACTGAGGTCTCATGCTTGCCGGTAAGACGACGGGCGTTGTCTGCACACTTCCTTGGGGTCATAAAATGCGGTGTGTCCCAATGCCTCCCGTGCTCACTTTTCAATGGCTTCTTTGATGTGCCTGTTGAAATACACACAAGAGGTATACAAGAAGTCCAAGTTTACAAAGAATAATATTTTTACATCTCGCAAAATGTGTGTTTCAAGTAGGTGCCCCGAAATCAAAATGCATATGTGTTTTGATACTTTTATTCTTTTCTTTTACACTGAATCAAATTTACCTGAAATATGCCTAAAGGGATTAGCAGCGATTTGCTCATCCGAACATCGTAAATCATCAAAATTATGTTTTTGTATTTTTGTTACTGCCAGGGATATGCGAAACATAACTTGCAAGTGTTTGGCTTTAAATCCGTGTACTAAAGACAAGGCAGTACTTTTTTTTTTTTTTTTATCCGATTCTTTAATTTCTAGGTGCGTATCAATTGATTTATTTATCTTGTTTATTCAGGCTCTGTAAACCACAATCAGCTGTTTATTGTAATTTTGATACGTCATCGCTGTATGTCTATATACGGGAGACGGTACTTTCATTTTTTTACTATTTGGTGGTTTGTTTTCGTGAATAAAACAGTTTTTGGAATTTATACACACTTATCCCTATTTATAAGTTAAAACTTATAACTAAGTATTACTATACTAACGCTAAAGTTACATTTATGTCACTTGATGACACTGCATATTTGTCACGTACGTCTGTCAGGGACATCAATGACA
This sequence comes from Ophioderma brevispina, assembly GCA_023653785.1. Classification (NCBI taxonomy): domain Eukaryota; kingdom Metazoa; phylum Echinodermata; class Ophiuroidea; order Amphilepidida; family Ophiodermatidae; genus Ophioderma; species Ophioderma brevispina. The sequence goes on along the minus strand of JAMKCH010028578.1, from coordinate 4,180 downwards.
TAATGAACTCTGAACATTAGTCAAGTGGCTAAATGGCTCAACAAAAGTTTCCCATGCTCAATGTTAAAAAGACGAAGAAGTATTCTTTGTGCCTGTAAAAATGGCCGTAGATATAGGGATACTTAGAAGGTGTATATAAATACTTCGTTAATAGATAATGTTGGATAAATTTAAGTATGTGGTGTCTGGCTGGACTCAACCTTGACTTGGAAGGAACATATTTCAACCAAAATTTCCAAAACTGTTTCTAACGTAAGGTCTCCTGCGGCAGACTTAGACATTTTACCGCAAAAAACCTAAATCTTCTGTACAAGCCACTTGTTCTACCCCCCTAGATTATTGTGACACTGTTGTGGGGAATGCCGGTAGACCCAACTTAAGGTGGCTGTGAGTCATGAACTTTTAGTCAAATGGCCAGTTTTAGTTTGTTCATGTTTAACGGCATAACATGTTTTCTTTCCATATATTTTAACAAATCTATATATATTTATTTTTTTTTTTTTTCCTCAATATTGGTTCATTTTACTTTTCTATGTTACGGCATTTTGACAAAAACATCACAATGGGTGAACTGCAAAAGGGAGGTATTTGCGTATTACGCAATACTCGTCTGTGCTATTCGGCGCGGGCGAAGTAATGAGCGAATGCATCAGAAACGCCTTGATGCATCGATGCGATATGACGCACACCCATGGTAACTTGAGGCATTGTTAAATGGTTGCCCACGTGAGTTTGCTTTGCAAACAGAATGGGAATTTAATTCACGATTTGAGCCTCATAATTGTTGAATTTTGATCATAAGTAATCCGATGATCATTGACCTGGTGCAGAAGAGGTGTGAAGAAAGAGATGACACGCTTTTGGTTTGGAGTAAGGCTATCTTGTGTAGCGAATGGGACAATATTTTGTGCAAAATGGCGATTTTACTTCTGTGTTCACTTTCGGCGATAATTCGTGATTTCGTTCCAGTTACTCAAATCCCATTCAGCAACAGTGAAAGAATGAAATGCATCCCGTTTATAGAGCATATCAAAATCTAGGGTCGGTATTTTTTATTTTTTCATTTTTGGTTAAAAATCGTGATTATGTCAACCTTTGACAATCTTGACTGCGTTGTTTCCAAATGAAACTGCGCGTTTTTTGCTTTTTTGGCAACTAATTATAATAGTGCAATTTGAAAAAGGGGAAACCGACCCTAGAAATATGACTCTGTAATACAATTACGAACAAGGCACATTTGTTATAACATTTTCTATATTTTTTATATGGGGGGGAAACCAAAAAAAATTAGTGAAAATCCCTTTTTTATTTTCTCAAAAAATACGTATTTTGGGGAAAATTAATTATCAATATTTGGATTCCGTGAGTCATTTCCTTCTCAATATGTATACCTTTATATATGTTTAACAACAATTAAGAGATACGGCAAAAACAGTTCTCTTTGAATTCCTGACTTCACATCCAACTTAAGATCTTAGATAGGTTACAGAATACTGCTGGCAAGATTATTCTTGGACTCCCCCCAGGTATCCCACTGAAATCCTACTTAACACCCTGAGTTGGATAACTAGATTATGCCGTAACCTTCATTAAAACACTTTGGTTTATAAGAGCCCCATCAGCACCCTCCATCTCCTCTGTGCAATATTTTTTCTTAGTTTAAGTAATCACCCATAGCCACAATACTTGTTTCTTGCCGTAATGGTACATTGTCCCTCCAAAAACTGTAGTCTTTCTGCCAAAAGAAAATTTTCTCATCTACAGGTGCTATCTCTTTTAATTTCTCCCCACCAGTGCAAAAAAAAAACCCTTGCCCTCAACTGTGGGTATTTTAAATATGCGTGTAAGTTATAGGTAAATTAATGCCACCTTTGGTTTTTTAGTGCAATATAATATTTTTTGAGATGTTGGTTATATTTTGGTTTATATCTGCCTAGCCGTCGTAGTTCTTATTTTCATAATTCTTCATATGTATGTCTTTTTTAACATGTGTCATTAGTATGGCACTTTTTGGTTGTTATGTATTGTACTTTTTTGATGTATTATGTTGACCCCTGGGCCAAACTGGAAAGCAGTGTTAACACTGAGTTTGTTACCCAGGCAAAAGAAGTTTTATAAACTAAACAAATGTATTTCCACATTTTTCAATTCTCCTCGCATATCGCTGCTAATCCCTTCAGGTTAGAGATCTTTTGATTTGTGGAACACAAAATGTTGATTTTTAACTCACCTTTATGATTCCAATAGTGGAAATGTGTTTTTCTTAATGTGAAATGTGGGTACTTTTTCTAACAAAATATGTCGGTGGCTACCACATGCATATTTTGTAGGGCACAGTAGACTAGTGAAAATAGACTGACTGACTCATGATTTAAAGCATTAGCACATTTTTTGAAGAGCACCCTCAATTTTTCAAAATTTTGAATTCTTACACGGTTGCATTGGTAGCAGGCTAGTAAACTATACCTGTGAATGTTAAGCTATAAAATGTCTACTCTCCAAATGCAAAAGAGTGAATTTCACTCTTTGGAAAACTACAGAGGGCCCACTCTAAAAAGAGTAATTTCACAGCTTCAAAATACTTTTTGGTCAAATTTGACTCTCTGGATAATTTACATGATAAAATATATCATTTTGTCACTTATCAACGATAAATTACCCAAAAAGTGTTCTTTTTAAGGTAGGAAATTTCACTCTTTTTGGAGGCGGGCCTGTAGTCACTCGAAAAGAGTGAATTCACTCTTGTTGCATTTAGAGAGATGTGTCCCAACAAAGGATTTTGTAATTAGAATATTAATATCGGGGAATCCCGATAATCATTCAACGTCTGCTGGAAAAGGCCCTTCCAAGGTGAAATAGCCGGGGAAATAGCTCCATGTACGTTAGTTATTTTATTGGTCAGGCAAGTCAAGTTAGATGTTATTTTCTCGGGGTGGCACGATTGTCATCATAGGCCGGACTAAACGGAGCTTTCCAGCTCCGCCGTTAAGTCCAATCTGGATCCCATTTTAATTACAAATCCCTATTTTATGATAAATACGCATTTTTTAGCATTCTCGTTTGCAGGTATATTTTTTGTACAAGACAATTACCACCAGAACTCTGCAAAAATATCATGTTGAAAATTGGGGGCCTCTAAAAAAGGTGTCTAATTGCTTTAAAGAGACACTGGCAGAAAAAAAACAATTTGAAAAATAGTGCGCCCCTCACGATTTTTCAAAATCGATATTTTTGCATGGTTGTAAAGCTTTTTTTATACCAAAGCCCTCACCCGAAATAATTAAGCCCAAATCACTTCCTTATGGTAAACGGAACGATTTCGTAATTTATCGTCTCCTGCGACGCTAAATTCAGCAAGCGACGGAAATTGCGTTTAAACACAAGAACATGCAAGCTGTATGCATGTTTCTCACGTTATGTACACTGTTTGACCGTCTATACGTTCCTTTGTGGTTTTATATCAGTGGTATCGATCAAAAATATTCATGTCATATACACATTTGTTGATTAAAGTTATGGCAAATGCCTACAACTTACCTGGATGTCTTTATCCCCCTCATATCATTCACTATTTTTTTGAGGTATGTTATTTTTTAGTTTAAACTATACTCTGTCTTCCAATGGCCTAGACTATCATTTTATAGGCAAATAGAATAAATTTCATATTTTGTGAAAATGTGCCAGTGCCGCTTTAAAGGTTGTGGGTTCGAGTCCTGCTGCTGCCAACATGTTGTGCACTCGGGCAAGGGACTTTCCCCACTGCTTCACTCCACCAGTGACATGTAAATGGGTCCATTAATGCTGGGAGGTAACAGACTTGTGCGGGATGGGCACTGCAGAATGCACGGTACAATATGGCCACCCATTTGCCTTTATTTACCATGTGTCCTACTGGAAAAAAAACCTTTTTTTACTAATTGGATTTCTACTTGAGATAATGAATGCAAGACTTAAATTCCAGCACAATTTAATCCATAAAGATTGACCATAATTCCATATTATCCACTTTGAAATGATACATAGCAAAAATTAACCTAAACATAACATCAAATAATCCTTGAGGTGTAATTTTCTTGCATATGCACAGTGTAATTTTTCTTGTATATTGGATATGTTAAACATTTTATTCACGCATTGAGCCACCGGTCCTTCAATGGGGTATATTTCACTCCAAATTTGG